>JAQQZZ010041267.1:0-10389 GCA_030265115.1 Mopalia vespertina | reverse complement strand
ACCAATCGACATTGTAGGTGGGGTGATTGCGTTAGATCTCAATATAGCGACAAACAAAACACGGGGAGCGTTTTTGATATCTGATTTTAATTAGATTAATCATTCCACAAGCACCAAATTCAATATCTCGCGGGCGAGTAGGAGAGAGCCATAAGCGCTATTATGGGCAACATGAAGACAGTCTGTTAATAAATTCCCTTTTTCCACAATAAACAGTTTCTGTTTTATCTGTAATAGCTGTAGGGATCAAATGTGTTTAAGTCGTGTGCATTTTTTAATGCAACTTTCGTGCTGGAATTAAGGTGAATCTGCTATTCAGCGATTTTTGTTCCAAGGAAAAAATCCGAAAAACGTCACTGCTCGAAACGACTATATATGGTCACGTGATTGTGTGTTTGAGATTAGTTATTAGATATGCATTGACTTAGCTTGAAGGAGGTGAAAGGACCGGAAACTGGAACATTTTGTGACCCTAAAGTACCATCTAGCCTTTCAACACAGACTGCCACTTTGGGATAAACCCACAACATCACTATCTTACCAGGAAGTCACGAGGTGGAGTTCTACTTTTAGCTAAAGTAACGATATATCCAGCTGCTTCAAAATTGAAGATTTGGTCCACATAAAATGGAACAATTTTTTAAAATATTTTTTCAAATAATTATCTTTGTAAGTATCAGCTGTAGGTTGCCTGGCGATGACCCAGCAATTGTCCATAATTTACTCAATATCACTGCATTCAACATGGCCCCGGTTTATGACCAAGCGATCTATACTAAAGTTATGGAGGTAAGACGGCGACTGTTTGAATCAAATGATTCTGGATATGTGAACAACTCCCAAACTGAGTCAAACGTTGGACTTTGTTTTCTGATGATATTCGGCATATATATCATCTTAAATTGTGCGATCGTCGTCCGGTAAATTACAACTGTATAAATATTCCGGTATTTACTTATGATGGCGTACAGCTACAGATAAATTTAATTCTTTCTAAAGTTACTAACGCATTTTATTTCTTGAATAAAAATACTTGTTAAATTTTTTTTCCGGCCCACATTACACATTTACACATGTCATTTCTATATAAGAAAGTGTCGCGGCGAATAAAAGAACTCCGCCACGTGACTCGCTGCAAAGAACGTGATGGTACGAGTTTGTCCCAAAGTTGCAGTTTGAGTTGAAAAGCTATAGATGATACTTGATGGTTACAACATGATGGCAAACAACTGGATATTCGAAGTTAATATATTTCTACAGGTGCATTTAAACATAGACCGAATATTTTTACTTTACTCAAATTACTAAAAAAAACTCAATTTGTTTTAAATTTAGTTTAGGGGCCTAAAGTTCTGGGTTCGATTTAGTATAAAACCAGCTTATGTAGTCAGACAAAGTACTAGTATGTACACATTTTCATCGCAAGGATCCATAATAACTGTTTCTATTTTGTGTACGGTGTATGCAATCTATAATTTCTCTACAACATGTGCAATTTATCGGTAAAAATTATTTTCGAAGTGTCATAACCACATGTTGCCCGAATCAATTTCGTGTATAAGAAAATTTGTTAAAATCAGACCTAAATAGCTGTCTGTGTGTTGTTGTGACTGTATCGTCCATATAGCTTATTCTAAGTGGTGTATACCTTTATTTTCAGCATTTACAAACCAGGTTATGTGATTGGTCAATTTTCAAATTAATCAACCCGGTTTTGTAGGCTTTGGCGTCAGATCTCATTTGCGACAAAAACACGGATAGCTATTGAGAGCTGAGTAAAACCTGGTTGAAAAGTAGTATCAAATAAATTTGTCCGTGGAGTAGTTACTTGATTTAATGACACAAATAAGTCTTTTGTAGATAAAAATTTCCTTTGCAGGAGGAATCGACAGAATGTCACTATACGCTTTGTGTCGTTAAATACGCCATTATTATAATATAGCATGCGCTGTCACTATACAGCGTGGCGATACATTGTAGTAGTTAGGTAAAGTTTAGTTCGTCCATCCGCAAAAATGAATTTAAAAAAAACTACAAAAAAAAGAAAAGAAATTTAATTAAAAACAGTGGCAAAATATATTGTTTGCGGATAAACGTACGACTTCTGTTGTGACAAGTCAAAATAAACAAAACGTGGACAAATTTGATTTAAACACAGTTTGCACTCAAGAACACGTCGGGCTGATGAACCTAATGAAACCTTCCAAAGCGTGAAATTGTGATCAAGGGTTAAAATAACATAAAACAGGGTTTAATATATTTGGAATAAGTGAAGAGAGATGTATTCATTTTTACTGCAGCGAAACAAAGTTTTGCTTTCCTCCACCGGGATTTAAACTCGGGCTCTGCCTATTGACCGCTTCCCTGATAGCCATAGACAAGCAAAATTCCCTTTTTCCACAATAAAAATAGGCGGGTGGTTGGAGGGAGTTTCCTATTGCACTGGTGCTTCCTGAGCTAAACAGGAACAGGAAGTCGATAATTATGTATGTGATGTCTTTGTATTGTCCTGTGATGTTTATGTTTGTTGCCAGTTGTGTCGGGGGTGGTTTCCTTCACTCATTGGGCTGGCACGCCGTCATGTGAGTGAAATAATCTTAAATACGGCGTTAGACCCCAATCAAACAAATCAAACACAATAATAATATATACAGGACCTTTACATGTACTGGTTAAGGCGAAACTGTCTCTGAATCAGACGACTTGGAACTTTCATTCATGAACTTTAGTGGATAAATTCATTAAAAAAATGTCGATCTGTCTTTTTGAGATTACTTAATTTTCTCTGTCATTTTTCTCTCTATATTATATATTAATATTGTTGTTTACTTTTTTTGCAACTTTTTATTTTATTTTATAGTTTTAGAGGATTTGATTACAAGAAGCATGAAAATGAAAGAGAGGTCTTACTGTCCGTACAGTAAGTTCCGGGTGGGATGCGCTCTTCTCTGTCAAGATGGAACGATTGTTACAGGTACACTAGCGGTTAAAAATCAGTTCTGCTTTTACCATGTTTGAAAGAGAGGAAAAGGAAATTCTCTGAGGGGCAAAAATAGAAAGAACACACTTCTGACGCAATTAATATCACAGGCACTTGGAACAATTTTAAAGCGTCAAGATAATTTACAAATCTCCACCCAAAGTTTCATACGGTATATGGTTCAATACATTGGCAACTGTTTAAGTGTGTGGAAACTTAAGAGAATTAATTATCTCCATTGGAAAAATTGTGACCAGTGATGTTCTCCACAAAGCTGGTTTGACGAATTTGTACGAAATATTCCTCCACGAAAAGAGAACAATAATGTATTTGAAAGAAAGAATTATCTTTTCTTGATGGATTTCTGCTATTTCTAGCTTGAGTTTAGTGTGTAAACTGATGATGTCCATAGAAGTCGCGACAGAGATATACAGTTTTGGTCAAACTTGGTTTAATATAAGCATTACAAGCGAGGTGTGTTCCTCTACTTTAAGTTTAGTTGATTGAGAGGCACGGTGTTCAAAACGCGGTTAGATTTGATCTTGGATTCCACCTTTAAGGTGTATCTCAAATCTTAGAACAGATATTTTGGGTTGCTATTATAGTGACTTATCTTGGTTTAAAGCAACTTGGCGCAGAGCTGCAAAATCGTTTTATAACAGAACATTTAACATCAGAATAAAAAAAAAGTGCGTTTGAATTGGACAAATCTGATGCCCCGATTTCTCCCCGACATAATTGCTACCTTTTGTACAATCGAAGTGAGGAACACAGAGGTCATACTCGGTAAAGTGGGAGCCTCTTGTTGCCCAGGTGGTCTCAGAATTTAGAGCAACAAAAAAACGATTATCTGCTTTCGTCTCCAGAACTGTCTAAAACACGCTTTATTTTATTTTACCATGCCAAGTGTTTGTCTTGTAGACCATCGTTTGTTTCGTTCTTTTGCCAGTGGCAATGAAGGTCCTTAATATTTCTCCGATTGGAATATTTAGCCTTTCAGTGATTAGAATAGACAGCTTTTGCTAACGTTGCGAAAAGATAAAATACTGTTTTTTCTGATAAGAGAAATCTTTACTTTAGCTTTGAAAAGTTTCTAAAGCCGGGTTATCGGCTTTCATAGTTCACCACTCTACAACTTTCACAATAACCGTGCGGCTTAGCGTGTTGACTATCAACACCGTCCTCAGTCAGAATTTAACCAGTAGCCAACCAGCTGTGAATGAATTCTACTTCCGGTGTGACATCCCGTAACCCCTATCAATTACAACAACAAAAACCGAGGATCGATCAACTATGGTATACCGCATATATTTATAGGTTCCATTCCTGAACAACATGAATCGCATTACATTTAGAGTCAACCATGTTAAATCGAAAAGAAGACGTCGTATTAAACTTTTTTTTAAAATATTTTTATTATAGGATGTAATGTAGAAAACGAGGCTTTTGGTCCTTCAATTTGTGCCGAGAGGACGGCGGTGGTGAAGGCAGTCTCAGAGGGACACCGTAAGTTCAGAGCTGTCGTCGTTGCTAGGTAAATATCTATGGTTTTATTTATGTGGCAAGGTAAACACAAGTTTGGCACGGTATGTTTGTCTGATTGGGGTTTACCGTCGTAGGCCTACTCAAAGGGCATTTCACTTACATGAAGACACTAAAATTCTCACTGTGCCCTACTTAAGTACTGTGGAAAACGGAGATGAAACCGCGTAAAAACCACCCCCGCCATTGCCAGAGCCACATCGTGTTACTCATATAGGCCTACCCGAGGTTGTTAGGCGGACTCGAATCTGTAAACGGTACATCGAAGTAGGACGAGTAGACCAATTCAGGAGCACATTGTAAAAAGAAATTCTTCAACACAGATTTAAAACCAATCAACCAAACAAACAAAATTGCAGATATTAAGATAGTTTCTTACAATTTGCCTTTTTACTCAGACGCATATTAAGACTTGCTTAAGCTTTCGTTAAGTTTTCTTTAAGGATTTGAAATCAATACTTGTCCTACTTTGTCACCTGTCGCCGTCTTGATTATAGACTACGACATGAAATAACTTGATTTGTTTACACGCCCGACGAGTTGTTGTTTTGTATGGGGATACAAAGCAACAACAATGAACACATGAACTGTAGTCACAGGACAGCCAAAAATAGTAAATTAATTGTTTAAGATCAATAATTAAGTTTTTCGACTCCGCCAAATGTATATTTCCCCCCCAAAAGGGACATAACTCTGGCATGAATATCAACGTACGTTTTAAAATGCAGACAAACAGTTACAGAAATCTGGTTCACACTGTCGTTGGATATAATACTTTTGAAACACGATTGTGTCAGGTGGATAAATTACGCTTGGTCTTGTGTCTGCTGGCCGCTTTTAGTTTCTTATTCATCGTAGTATATCGTGTCGTTCGTATTCCTTACTTTGTCGTCTGAGTCGTGTCGTTCGTAACCATGACGGTAATTGGATGAGAGTCGAGGCACCCTCTCGTTTGAATTCATAAATGTAAGATCAGAAGCCATTTTCACAAAATGTTGTACGACAATGAAATCTCGTACGGTTTTTTATGACGAAATTTTATCGTACGATATATTTTTGTCGTACGACATTTTGTGAAAGTGACCCCAGGGGATCCTTTCACAAAGCGGTCTTCGCTCACGTTGAACGTAACTGTCATGGCAACGCTATGTCTTCAACACTGGTCGTCATGGCAATTACGTTTAACGTAAGCAAATGTCGCTTTGTAAAACGGTCCGCAGAATCGTCGCTTTCGTATATAAGATTCATACAGTCAGAATCGCGTTATCGCGTCTTTCCTATCCATGGCATGAACAATTGAGATAAAGAATCTTGTGTCACGGTTCTTCAACAGCCTAGAGGCAAAATAATCAAGTTGATCTATATTTATGCTCGTATTCGAAATGGGCTATACAAAGACTGACATATTAGCAATGATTCAAAGAAAACAAATTTGTAGGAGTTTTAAATAAAGGAGAAAAACGCACTCGTTTAAGAACTTTACTTTTGGACTCAAGAGTTAAATGAAAGATACACACGTAATACTGTTTTTTTCCCCCCATAATTAAGGAGTTTTGTTTTCATTTCTTTACAGTGATTTACAAACAGACTATATCTTTCCTTGTGGTGTTTGCAGACAAGTACTTGCCGAGGTTTGTGTTGTTTTAAAATAGTTCGTTGTGAGAAGGAGGCTCGTTCATTCGTACGTTCATTGGTTCGTACGTTCATTGTAGGCCTACGTTTATTGGTTCGTGCGTTTATTGGTTCGTACATTTATTGGTTCGTACGTCGTTTATTGGTTCGTACGTTTATTGGTTCGTACGTTTATTGGTTCGTACGTTTATTGGTTCGTACATGTATTGGTTCGTACGTTTATTGGTTCGAGCGTTCGCTTCTTCATTCATTCTATTCTTTCTTTCAAGTTACAAGTAAGAATCGGAGGCCATGTCTGATATATATATATATAAACTCTGTATCTCAGTCGGTAGAGTGTTGGGCCTGTAACCCAAAGGTCCCGGGTTCGAATCCCGGTGGAGGCAAGCAAATTTTTCTCTCTTCATTTATTCAATATATGATATAGTCGACGATGATAATTTGTCTGAGGATAAACTGCAATACTATTCCCAAAAGTCGCGGCACAGATAATGGTCCACACGGTAACATGTTTTTTATCGTTAAAACTAACTCTTACTTTAATATTTGGAATTATAATCCTTAGTCAGCGGATTTAAAAAAATATTGTTTGAACTTGCAAGTGCGCAATTGAAGGAGATGTACACTGTACAATATTTATCATAATAGGCAGACTGTCCAAGTAGTGGCATATAGTGACTCTCCTGCGATTTTTAATAATTGTTGAAATTTCTTGGTAGAGAGTGACAGTCTGAAGGGTTAAGAATAAGGTCTCTCCCAGCAAACGCTATTTCTTTCGCAGTTTCAAGTTAAACCCTTGAGTTACTATGAATATGTTCTTCAAGTTGATGCCATTTATTCGCTGGATTAGTGTTGTCATTCCAAGTGTTCGGAGTTGTTTGAAACCATTCGTTGAGAGGGACAGTTTTGTCGAGCTTTCTCACTGTCGCAAACGATCTGAGTACATCATTTAGACAACTGTTCTTCGCATCATCGAGTTTAAGTAGCAGTTTTATTCACGGCAGTCAGCTAGTTAGAGAATTGAAACCAAGGATCATGTATGCCGAAGGCAAATGAATCTTATACAGATTTTTATTTTATTTTAGTTCATATCAAATGATATGTGATATACCATTTTGCTAATGTTCTACAAATACTTTTGATGAAATAAATAAACAAAATAGATAATTTTGTTAAATGACTGGTAAAAACTATTAGGAACATTGAATTTCCAAAAGATCATTTATATGTAAGACTCTATGTGTGACTATGATACTTATTTGAAGTACACCGTCGTCATATAAATGTGAATCACTCGCTTGTAGCATGCTTTACATTTTGGTTGTTATTGTTGTCGTACTTTTTTACCCCCAAATAAGCCTTTGGCCATAATTTACGTCAAATGATTCCAAATGAAATAGAGAAAACAATCATAAAGTGGTAGCGATTGAATCCGAAGGGCATTAGTGTGAGATAAACAGCAAACAAAATGATGCTTTATCAATTAAAGTTATCTTCTTCCAGTTATAAAAAAAACGATCCCTTGACAATGGTATAAGTTGTGTAGGCCTAATTACAGAAAGCCTTAATCTAAACCTCTATTGTCCTGCAATTATGCGTAAGAGTGGAAGTCTAGACGACAGAAGGGCTGATTTAAGCTCTATTTGAGACTGATTGTTTTGCGAGTTTCCTGCTGCCCTGGTGTGCGCTCGGATCTAAGGGGCAACATAAAGCTGATCTGTTTGTGATGTCGTTGTATTGCGTTCCTTTTTGTCCTGTCTCGTTTTTGTTTGTTGCCTGTGTTGTTGAGGGGGGTTTCCTTCACCCATTGGGCTGGCTTGCCCACATGTGAGTGAAATAACCTTAAATACGGTGTTAAACCCAATCAAACAAACAAGTATGTCGTACAGGCTTGTTTTACTAGTTTGTCTGGCTTGTCGTCAAATATAAGTGGAATGACTTGCAATACAGAATACAACGAGTAAATAACAAATAAGTATACTACTTTTATATATAGATTTTGAAATTACAATTTTTTCGCTTTTTGGAGAGAGCTTTGTAGATAACTATAATCTATTATAATCCAGACGTCCACGCGATCAAAGAGAAGTGATCATAAAACTATCAATAACAAAATTCGATTAAGATTAGCTTTGATTCGTTTATCCTTCAAAAGATGTTATTATCAAAACGATTAACGTTGGCAGCATTTTAAATTTAAAGTGTTATAGTTTGCCTTGAGACAGCCTTGTTTGCTTGTGGTTTCAAATTTCTTACATTTATTTCCTAAATTGTTTTGGGGTTTTGTATGATGGTGTTTTCATTTCAATTATATAATTAATTTTTAAACATATTTTAGCCCTTGATGGCTGCATTCTTGTAAAATGATATTGTTAGCAGTGCATATAGTTACAGGGGCAATTGGTCTACATAATAAAACCCCTTTTAACAAATTACCTAAGTAGGGTGAATATTAAAGGAAAGTGCTTGTTTGCATTGACTCGGTTTAAATATAATTTGGGCAAATTCAGGGGATTTTTTTTTGCTGGGAAAACGATTAAACTAACTGTGTCTTTGTTATTTGTTTCGCCTTTAAATTTTGGGTTTTTTTCTTTAACTGAATGCACGATTCCTACATTAGAGAGTCATCTAGAAGTGACATATAAACATTTTAAGAGGAGGGATAGATTTCGCGTTTGAGACATATGACTTGTGAGTATAGCTCTGTGTTCCAAAATTCTCACCTGGAGGGTGCACACATTATGCCACTGATTAACACTTGGTAAACTGTTTCAGTTATGGAATGTGATACCAAAGAATGTTATATGAACAAGTATATAATACCAAATAACATAAGTTACGTTACCCTCAACTACTATATCTATAAATTGATCACACTCGCACAGGTCCGTGACAGGGGTGTCGATTAACAAAACACGATGAATCATCTCATGTTCTAGAGAAACTCCCACAGAAAAGTTTTGAAAAGATCTTAATCTCGAGTTGTTTTGGGTAACCTATACAGATATCTCGAGATAAGGTTATAACAATGTAAACGGTATAGACAATTGAGAGAATATCCATCGACATGGGCTTAGAATATGTCCTTTATGAAAAAACGTGTAAAACTGTACATTATATCTTTGACTGGTTTTGGTGTATGTTATGATATGATTGATCTAGTACAGAACCGATCTGAGGATATGACAAGTGCATATATTCATCTTCTGTTAACGTATGCCTATCATTGTACCGGTACATAAACAACAGAACGAAAATGACAAGTTTATGGCATTAATCAACCGACGTGTGTCAGGATTTAAAGTTATCCCTTCTCTAAGTTTTAAGTCGCACGTTACACTTGTTCTAGCTGATAAATATATCATTTTTACCCTCGGGCTTGGCCTGGTTATATAATGTATTATTCTGCGTGTGCTTGTTTCAAACACACTGTACATTAAAAAACATGTAGTACATAAATAAAACATTGTTAGAGAACAACAGAACAAATACAAAGTTCTAAAGAATTGAATTAAATATAGAATGATATTTGTTACAGATACAGTATAAGCCAATGGCTTGGACGCCTCAACTCCACATTGTTCGAACTGTCCAATTAAATAACTTTCCATTATGGGGTAAAATCTCAATCAAACAAAGAAAATAATAATCAAACAAATGAGGCTGTAACAATTATATGGATTAATTAAAGTTTTGACTGACATTGACATTGTCTAAGGTGAAAGTTTATCCAAAACATGAGATGATTCGTCGGTTTTGGTTCAGCGATATCCCTGTGCCAGTGGAGTACGACGTTAAACCCCAATCAAACAAACAAACAAACACAAGCCTGTGCCAGTGTGATTAATTTTTTTAGAAACATATGAACTCAATAATGGGGCAATGCTTTTTTCTGTGCTTTTTTCTCGCAAATTTTAAACTTCCCCAAATGCTTTCCTTATAGTTTGAGGTACATTATATAGTACTGAAAGTGTACCTGATTACTAGTGCTTATAATGCAACTAAAGATTTATAATAATAGACAGTTCAAGCACGGTGAACACCATCGATAAGACCATATCTTCTCTGTCCAGCCATACTTTTTCTGATTTTTTTTTCACCTTTTAATTACCAAGCATGCATGTTACCAGAGAAAATATACGGTCGTTTGCTGTCAACAAGTTAAAGGAGAAGACCACCCAAAAACCATATTCTATAAATAAGTAAAACTTTTTGTGTGTAATACAATACATTAA
>JAQQZZ010041256.1:0-10390 GCA_030265115.1 Mopalia vespertina | reverse complement strand
GCTTTGGGAGCTGTGTCACTCTCCTATCAGAGGGGTAGTGAATGTCCGCTATCTAGACTCCAGCTGACTAACCTTCTGTTTTAGTAGAAGGCCGGCTGGCTGAACGGTCTAGGTTGCCGGCATTTACTGTTGGCGATTCTGTGCCTTACTCTGAGGGTCGTGAGTTCGATTCCCGGACGGGTATCCTGCAAAATTTTCTGAACTAGAATCTGTTCAAACTAACAAAGCGTTATCCCGAAATAGCGCAAATACTGTTAATCTTAACTTTCTAAAAGACACCAAAAATTATTCACTCTGATGTGCTCGAATTTCCTGAGCACATCATCTTAGGTATTGCATCTATCACACTTGGTTTTCTTGTAATTATTCGCCCGCTACCTGCGAAATGGATCGGCCATGCGTTAACCTCTTTTCTATGTCTTATTTGAAATCAGTAGACAGTTTAATCCTAACGATTCATTCATCAGTCTATTGCGTTGAGATTTACTGTTCAAAACAACGACAACAACGGGAATTGAGAGTCAATACAAGCGAGCCGTTCTCCTGACAGAAACTATAGACCTGCACAACCGAGTGTTTGTAAGAACTACAGAAACGACCCTCTATGATCATTGATTATGCCAAAATGGCCTTCACATATTTATTCGGAGCCACTTAAATACGTCATTATTATCTATTCAATAGTGTTTTGTCTTTTTTATCGTGTTATCTTTCCGCAGTGCTGTGAGCGAGGTAAAAAAAAAATCAAGCGAAAAGCTATAATACCATGTTAGTCTATAAATTTGGTCAATTTTGATTGTTGAATATTGAATGAATAAATCAATCAATAAATTTTAAAAAAAATGAAAAATAAACAAAAAATGAATAAATAAAAAAAGAACAAAAAAAAACAACATCTGTAAATAATAATGAATGATCGGAACGAACAAATGATTGGTTAAAGGAACGAAAGAACGAACGAACGAACAATAACGAACTACCAAACGAAGGACGAAGGAACGCACAAACGAAGGAACGATTGAGAACGAATACATGATTAAATCCACGAATGAATATAAAACAAAGCAAATAGACAGATACGGAAAGACACGTCAAAACATAATTTGTAGGAATTCTGAGAAAAAAATAAATGACGAAACAAGCCTATATGATGTTGGATCTTGTCCGAAATAGTTAGCCTTTATACTTTTGGCCCAGTACTTGTGTCAATTGTTTTCGATATAGGTATTTCAGATATGACATTATGGTATTTGAGATATTTCAAAATGAAACAGAAAATTTTGTCATTATCCTTATTGACCTTGTTTCGTTTTACAGAACATCATAGTGTGTTAAAAGTGCGTCCCGTTAATCGCTCTATATCCAAGCCTTGTGACAGAACAAATTTCGCAACGTATCATGTACGAAAGCAGAGAACATAAAACATGTCTAGACTCGTAAATGCATATTTGTGGGATGAACCCATTCTGCACTTCGTTCCATTAAAAAAACCGCCCTCTGCTGCGACCTACTTTCAGCTGGATTGTATTATATTGACCAAAAAGCGGCGACTCACATTCCGCAATAGCCGAGCTGGTTGACCGACTCTCAGCAAACACATAGAAAGATGAGCCGCCGCGTATAAAAATAGATCTGTCTCTAGGCGCATTTCTTTGCCGAAAGAAAACTACGATTAGCTACATTGAATTGGATATGGCATTTTATCCATGTGTTTATTTATAAATGTAGAGAACGAAACAATTGCCTGCCTCCACTGGGGATCGAATCCCGGATCTTTACAGGAAAAATCCCTGCCGACTGAGATGCATAATCTCATTGCAGAATAACACATCCTCTCATATAAAGGCTATAATTCTATTAAAAAAAAATATAATTTTTAAAATAAAAAGACAAAACTTCCTAAAATATAAAATTATGTTAAGCTAAAATAAATAAAATAATTTAAAAAAATCAGAATTGGCTGACTGTGAAAAAACGTTAATTAACAAATTTTATTTGTCATTAAATGCAAAATTTAGAAAAAAATTTACACTATAGGCCTCGTGACTCGCAAGAACAAAAAGTCCGTGCCACATCCCACAAATGTTCAAATTAAAGGATTTTCATAGAGAACTAAAAACGTGCTGGACAATGAACTCAGCAGAGGAAATATAGTCTATCTTAACCAGCAAGTATGTGAGATTATTATTGTTATGGCGCGCCATTATAAGCAAAAAGTGTCGAATTGCATGAATAAATGAAATGGATACCTTTTTTGACGGTATGATTTTATTTACACAGTATATATGGGTCAATAGAGCGGCTGCACGAGACGCGGTGGCTGTTCTGGTCAATAACAGGTGGCCACGGGCAATAAACCTCGATGTATTTATTAGTGAATGAGCTTATGTATCCAAATTGATAGCAGACGAACCGACAGAAATAAAGCGACATCTGGATGCCTTTGGGAGGGGATTTGAATTCCATTTAGATAGAAATTTAGGGCCGTATAAGGGCACATATAGCTGGTCAACCCAAAAATGGCCTTGTTTTTTCACCAAGTCATGTTTACCCTATACTATGAAGATAAAACGACGAGGGTTTCGACGGTTTCAATTTAATTATATACTAATACTGTACAAATATTTAATGCATACACGTTCTAACTTAAACAGTGTTATTCTTATTCAACTCGATCACCAAACGATTAAAAAAAGATAAAAGAAAAGTTGTCTCTATCATCCATATTGTACTATTTTAAAATTTAATAATATTATTGAGCGCATAATGGATTACTTTGTAAAGACTTTACGCTGATATGTATACTATATTGAGCCTGGTTTATCTACTGCACAATTAAAGAATATTTTTAGTAAATTTAAAAAAATTAATAAAGCATGGACAAAATTGAAAAGCCACTTATTTTTATCAGACGTATGTCATGCATCCGGACTTCTTGAAAATAATCATGCATGTAGATAGATACCGCAACACTCAATCTTTTCTGTCTGTTCACCGACTTCCGGTTCGGGTGTATGAACCACTTGTTAATTCAGTGGAAATAAGTTCTTGGCAAAACTCAGAATATTATATGTATGGTACAATAGGTGACCCTAGATGAATCAACCGTGCTGTAAATGTGATATAGCAATGATAACTATATACGCCTGCGTAAGAGCTTCCGGTTTAGGACTTTGGTATCCGGCGACGCGTATAGATATGCTTGGTCTACTTTCAAATCGCCTGGCACCTCATATGACGGTTTCCGATTAGACGTTTGCTTGAACTTCAGACAGAAAACAAAGTGTAAATGTTAGTCAGGGTCGACTTGAAATATTCGCGGGTTTTTCACAAGGCTAGACTGAAGTCAACTAGGGCATGCAAACAGCAATTCTCCACGCCGTAAACACGGATAAGTTAACTAAATAGATTTAAATTCTAAAAGTTAGGAGTCGCTTAGAGCGGTTGTACTACAAGGCATTTCTGGCTACCTTGGTGAATGAATTGCTCCGTGTCGTCTCCATGTATGGCGTGCTCAGTTATCAGCCGACAGGAGGTGCTTATAATTTGCCCAGGTAGACATACACTATGTCAGCTTTTCCCCAGAAAATCATCGCAATAAGTCTGTCATATTTCAGTTGAAACCATTCTTTTTACAAATAATTTATTCAGTCTCCATCTGACCAAAATTTAACACTCTTTTTAATTTCAGTCTTAACCAGTTGTATTTTAAACAATGGCACATCATATGCAATGTCCCCAAATCAACAGTTAATTTAACATTTAATACCATGTTTCTTACATGCCAGACAAGCGACAAATTTTAACACTGCATATTTCGGTGCAAACCAATATATAAAACTTTACTTTTATGAAAATTCGCGGTCGTTCTACCGTGAGCCTTCGTAGGTCAGTCAGTCGATTAAAGTGCTGGCCCTTTAGCCAGAGACCCGAGTTCGAATCCTGGTGGAGGCATTTTTCTTAATCTACAATTTGGGCAATAGCTGTTACATTTTGAGTATCTGCTAGTGCATCACATCCCAAAAGTAACGTTTACCACTATTGTATTGAAAACCTGTGCAGAATGCAAATACGATAATGCAGTTTCAAAGCAAAACTAAGTTATTGTGATTCTGACTAGATGGAAATGTTGACGTGGCATTGTCAAACTATGCAAATGTTTAGTGCAACAACGATTGTGCATTTCCGGTACACAAATCACTTCTCCTCGGTCGAAATATGTTGAAAGTAAGGTCGAACATTGGACCATTCGAGCGCAAACAGTCAATATGTTCGGTGCAAATAATACTTCTGCAGTTCCCATGCAGCTCCTCCCGTTAGGTCTTTCTCAACATTTTGCTGACTATAAAGTTAAAAAATATAAAGAGTTCAAAACGGTGCCGATTATCTACTGCAAAACTGATCTGCTTGTTCAGTGCAAACAATAAATCTGCATTTCCATTGCATCTATAATCAACATTTTTCTGACTAGAAAAAGGCAACATGTGCAAACTCTGACAAATATCGAGTGCAACAATTATACATTTCTTCAGTCCAAAAATACATCTGCATTTTCAGTGCAACATATCTTTTCCAAAATGTTGCAGATTATATGTTTGAGAAATGATAAACTGTAGAAACTGTGACAAATATTAAGTGACAAAAATGATACTTTTCTTTGGTCTAAAAATAAATCTGCGTTTTTAAAGCAACTTACCTGGTCCCAAGGCTAGAAAATTGCAAACTGTAGAAAAATGTGCCAAATATCTATACTGCAAAAAGGGCATTTCCAGTGCAAATATAACTTACCTTAAAAAATGCAAATCTTCCCGTCTGGAACTGTCAACTGAGAGAAGGACCCCGGACCGGATTTATTTTACGACTCGCAATCGAAACAAAATTAATTTTTACGGATGGCAAGTCTATGTGCTCAACTCTGTACGCAAAATTGTTTCTTGGTAACTGAAAGCCTATAAGCATACAAGTGACCCACTGAGCTTAGTGACTAAAATATGCCAGATATCGCGAAGGTATATCTACTATATTTAAACAGACATACTAAACAAACTTTATGCAACCTAATTATTTGAACATACATGCACAGTGCACATATAATCGTATAGTATGTCTCTATGATGATACGCCTAGGGCAATACTATATACGATGTAGCTACGACAGTTAAACCAGGCAGAGGTATAGAACAGGTATTTTTTTTTTTTTTTATATATTTAAACGGTTCAAATTCAAATGTTTCAAATCGTGTTGACAAGTTCTGTGACTTAATTATTTTTTCAAACACGCCAAACTCGACTTCAACATATTTATATTGTACGTTTTCGTCCACCGTTCGAGTAACGAAGAGCGTGTACTGGGCCGCCAAGGGAATTTTTGAGCCAAGGAAATTTTTGGGCAAAATGTTATACATCGTCAAGGGCCCAATAAAAGTCATCAGTGGGCCCCTTCCTGAAACCAGGAACTACTTCTGTATGAAGAGTTTTATATCCACCACGCGAAACTGTCATTTACATATTCACGAAAACACACATTCTATTTTGTGTGCCTTGCTCAAGGTACACTTTGTTTTTTCCTCGTTTGGTTTGTGTGTCCGCTATACTCACGGGCGCCGGTTACCCCCCCCGTCCTGCCCCCTCTCAGTGTGCCTGTTCATGTATATAGTAGAGTGTTGGTCTTGCTAGCCAAAGAGTCGAGCTCGAATCCCGGTGGAGGCAATCAAAATTTTCTTTCTCTACAATAAGAAATATATACTTGTCCAAGGCAACGGGTTCGATCTCCGGCTGATCTGTAACTGATTGGCCGATTCATTGGTGTTTAACGCCGTGGTCAATATTTGTTATCACAATCACTTATATATTTTCCAAATGCGGATGCCGTCTATTCCCTATCGTTTAATAATCACATGTTATAGTGTTATAAGTCACTCCTTCAAATCAGTGAAATAAACTTAAGTGTGACGCTAGACCCGAATCAAACAAGACAAGCACCGCTAGCACCAGTGCTTCACATAGAGAGCGATCATGCTGCGGCCTGTAGGCCTACTTGATGTAGAATTCGGGCAATAAATACTTCATTGGGCCTCTGTTACTCAGTGGATAGATTGCAGCCCTTTGAACCAAACGTCCACGGTTCGATCTGCGGCTTACACAAAGCACACAGCTTAGTAACTAAAATATGCCAGATATGACAACGACACAAGTCATATTTAAACAGCTGAAACCCACAGGGTTGATATACTGTTCAAAGTTCAGGTGATCTACTTATTTATTCATGCTCCACTCAGACGCCATTTTGAACTTTATCATGCCTGCTATCCTATGCGCAACATGTAGCTAACAGTTTGTGTCGATAACATATTTCATATTTACACATCACCATGCGTTCCAACCATCTGTTATTTGAGGTCATAAAATATTAAACAGATGAATAAATAAGGCTACACTGGTCTTCTAAATATGGACAATGATTAACACAATATAAAAATGTATAGCCTTATATCGACATCTTCCCGGGGTAAGGCGGAAAACCAGACCTGCCCACTTCCATTTTTGGCGGGTTTTTTTTTTACCCGCATAGGGGTCTAATGAGCACAAGACCCCAGCATTAACTTTTGATAATGTTTTAGCAACAAAAATGTAAAAGATGACTTTAATATTTTATTAATAAAGTCATTTTATAGCACAGGTAAAACTTATCGACTTCTTTTTCTCAAAATGACATTATTGGGCATATGCGGATATGGTTTAAAGCCCTCGACATATATTTCTAGTAATAATAATCCCTTTAATGTACACCTCAAGGATTCAAGGTCAACCCTCCAGCAAATCACCTGGTTTTCTTGTAGTTTACTTTTAAAACCATCATCAAAGCATCAAACTACAAGCAATCCTTCATCAAATCTACGAAATATTCTATTAACCAAAGAGACATTTATAAAGCGGTCAATCGCTTGTATTCTTACACTCGTCAATTACACGCAAATTGTTTAGAGGTACAGACCCCCAGAATGCAACGCAAAAACCACAGTGACGTCACAGAAGGTCAGCCCCAGACATGTCGATATCTCTAAACGTGTACGTTTCAATTGCAGATGAAATAACACATATACATTTATAAGTTCTTTAAATATCTCGTAGCTTATTAATTTCTTGTTATGAACTGAGTCACGGACATATACTAATTATAGACATAATTCAAACACAGCCCACTCATATAAGCTTGCATATTTTGAATTCCTAAACTTAATGCTTTAAAACAAATACGAAAAAGGCGTGCTACGAATCGTTGGTATGCAATTTTGTTTTACTATCAAATAAAGCTCATATCAGGGCGCTTGCTACATGCTAGATTATCTATATTTCATACGGATTCTCTCATACGTGTCATAGTTAACTACAGATAAATGTCGACACGAACGTACTACAGATGTATATATTTAAGAAAGCCGTCTTTTTTTTTTGGATGAAAAACTGTGATCGTTCTATACCGCGAGCCTTTGTAGGTCAGTCGGTTAGAACGCTTGCCCCGCTAGTCAGACCCACGAGATCGAACCCCGGTTCATGCAAGCAAATTATTCTTTCTCTACAATAAAAATATATTGAAAAAAGTTAAGACATATATATAATTAGATGCCTACACCTGGGATCGAACCCTTGGCCTTTGGCAATGAGACCAGGAATTGGACTTAATATTGGACGAATGACACCGTCTATTTTCTTATCTTAAATTTTTATTCTTGGACCACAAATAAAACGTTGTTTTAAAAGAATCTCTTATTTAATGTGCGTATAGGCGTACAAAAAAATTACCTTAGATAACTTGACTCAATCGTGTCGTGAATTTGTTTCAACACGTCCATCCCACCTGTTCGCTGTATCGTCGTCTTGATGTGTATTTTGAAACACAAATCTTACGAACTTGAACTTTGACTGTTGACTGAACCGTATATGGAATACACACAGGGTTGATTGTTCAGTCTTACCCTTTAAGCATCTTGTCCATTCAAGAGCTCTCATCACCCCCCGTGGACTTCGTCTCGTGTCCCTGTGCAGTGATCAAACCAAACACGCAGTGAAGAGGCGATGATATACAGTATCGCGGACTCGTTCAAAGTTCTGTAACAGAAGGAGATAAGTAGATACATATGATTAAAGCAATCTCTACTCTGATATGATACGCTAATTTATACAATAGATATGCTTATTACACGATGATATAGGTCAAAGTGCATCGTTCAAGACGTAGGCCTATATCTGACTGAGCTTGTCTTTCTTTCCGTATATCAATCAGTTCTTGCAATATACATTTTA
The DNA here is from genome assembly GCA_030265115.1 of Mopalia vespertina. NCBI lineage: Eukaryota > Metazoa > Mollusca > Polyplacophora > Chitonida > Mopaliidae > Mopalia > Mopalia vespertina. The sequence goes on along the minus strand of JAQQZZ010041256.1, from coordinate 2,086 downwards.
AATAAATGAAGAGAGAATAAAAAATTGCTTGCCTCCACCGGGATTCGAGATATATATATAACTCAAAGCACGCATTCGCACGGCATAATGGGATACATTGCCTAACGTTGCATTCAGTTTGTTGTTTGTTACGTCAACAGACTTCAAAACATTACATGTTTGACATATTAGATACGTGACACATCATATAACGTGAAACAAAAGCTACAGAGAGATGAAGCTATAGTTTTATGTTATTCTGTTCAGTCTTTATCACGAATCCCAGTTTTTACATTTGTACTGCTTTGTACCTATTGCTAAAATCTTTGATAACTCGCGAGACAAGATGGCGGCCGACTAGTAAAAACTAAAAGTAGGCTTTATCAACAATAGTTGGCCTGGGATATAAAATATCGGATTTTATGATCAGTATTTCTTTAATGGAATTTCAAGCCATACGTTAGTTGATATCACAAGATATGACGGAATACGAGTACAATCTAACTGATATGAGAGGCAGGGGCACACGCTTTCTTTTTAAATGCAAATAAAAGGGGCATTGGGATATACAATAAGTATTTACAATACTATGGAAGACGGATGAAGCCATCTCGCACTCTCATTCCCTCCCTTCCTCGCGTTGTATGTTTCACAGAACGAGAGGGAGTAGGAGTGAGATGGCCTTATCCGGCTTCCATATATTACATATGAAGTATGACTGGCATTTGTGCCTTGTACAAGATTCATTGCTGAAACGAGATGGATAACTTGGTTAAAAACAGCAATGTACGAGTTTTCCAGTCGAGTGGGTGAGTCTTCTTGCTAGACCAGTGGTCGGATAGGTCTACATGTAAGCCCCCTTTTCCTATAACCATAACCGCAACAATATGGATATTTTTCTTAATGCAAGGCCAGATGCTCAGACACGAAAACATGACTTGTACGTGTTTTAAAATACTAGTCTTCTTTACCTCATATCTGATTTAAATGCAGGTCTAATGGTAAAACAATGAACAAGTTTGGTTGGTGGGTATGTGCTGCCATGCCTTTAGATATTCACACCCATGGAGGTGCCGGGTGATCTCCCTTTTAATACGACCTTAATTGACCTTTTTGCTATGTGTAGTATGTTGTGTATACTTAGCACTGGAGAGAGAAAGGGGGGAAGGGGGGTGGGGGACACAAAGCAAATAAATTATTAAATTACAAATAAATAAAAGAGAATATAAATTGACATCGCAGGGCTGAGTTGGTCTAGCAATAGTCGCCAATGCGAAACGCTTTAACTATAACGAAGTCGCCGTGTATTTGCACAAAAACTAAGATGAACTTGCCCTGTATGTGTAAAATTAAACACTGGATTGTTCCCAGAGAATTTACGACGTAATTGAATACAATTACGCCCTTGTATTATATCAGGTATTTGACCTAGTTAAACACACTTCCGTAATAGTTGCAGACTTCATATAGAAATAGGCTCACAAGCATTATATTTTACGTTTTCATAGAAGCTCAGTTTAGTGGGTAGCTATAAAAATGCATGGCCACCATTTTATGCGGGCGGTATTTAGACTCTGACGGGTCGGGTTCGAATCTCGTACATGTCTCCACGAATCTAGTTATCGCGAGATCCCCTGCATGTATGATATTACTTGGAAGCCTCGAATGTAGGCGTAAGTACTGCACGCATTAACCTCGGCATTGCGCATGTAATTTTTCAAAGCAACTGACACAAAACTATTCTGCTTGCTTCCACCGGAATTCGAACTCGGGTCTGTTGATAGCAGGGCCAGCGCTCTAACCGACTGAGCTCTAATATATATAAGCAATATAGCAGGATATATTGTATGTTAAAACGTGAATAGGCCCATATAGGGGCCTACATATTTGTAATATGAAAGTAACAGGTAACAACTGCAAATATGAAACACTTTATAAATACACCTGCTTTGATATCATTCAGCTGTACAATAATCCAATTCCCTTTTTAAAGATACCAGTCACCCAAATCAAACAACAAACAAATTATGAAGATACTAACAAGTTTAATCATTTTTAAATGAATAAAATTGTTCAATTTTATGTTGACCTACATAACACATTTTCA
>JAQQZZ010041255.1:0-23861 GCA_030265115.1 Mopalia vespertina | reverse complement strand
CAAGGTGTATCCCGTAATTCTATGGTTGCTGGTGTGTATTTTAAGTATTAAAAGACAAAGAATCAATTAGCTGCACAGTGGAGTCTTAGTTGGATTAATGGGCGCTTCATGTGTGTCCGTAGATCTCAGCTACAGAACATGAGGTACTTACTGTTCCTCATGTTCTAAATAAAGATAGCATAACTAAAAACACACTGCCCTTAGCCAGGGGACAGAATTCAAATTGATATATCTGTTGGTTTGTATCTTGTGTGATAATTTTACCATACTATACACCAGTAAAAGAGACTTGAGCCATTTAACAATGACCTGTCAAGGAATAAATTTTAGTCATATTTGACATGTCAGGGATCATTCTGTTTTATCAGGGTAGTTTCTGGAAAAACTGTCCAGTGCCTATCCCAAATTCATCAGTCCGGGTTCTGTATCCGCTTTTGGCTTGATTTTTGTTATACAGATATTATGTAATAGCAATATATGGACATTAACTTGGGATTTAAATGTTTTGGGCACCCATACATTTTTCATAAACACAATGGCTCTAAAACTTATCATTGTCTAAAGATTGACTGATTGATAACCATTCCAACACAATAATAAAATGTATCATATTTTCCTCTGTTCTCAATACTAAGTTAAGACCGTTTGATTGTTTTTGAAAAACACTGCCCTCAGTCAGAGTACACTTTCTTTGTTTTCCAAACATTACATATCCAACAGTGCTCTTAAACATTCAATCAATGTGTAACAAATTTAAAGATCTTTGAAGTCTGATTTGGGTTTAAAGTCACACATCAGGTTATTCTACTCATATTACCAAGTGCCAGCCCAATGGGGAAAAGAAACCAACCTAGGTGTCACTGGCAACAAATGAAGACAAACACAGGACAAATACAGTACACGCCACAAAGAGATCATAAACAGTTCTTCTTCCTGATGCCTCTTCACTTTGACAGCACCGTGGCAACATTAAGATCCCTCCAACCGCCCGCCCATGAGACAGAGAGACCAGACATAATTCATATAGCCACATTAATCAACAAAGAGATAACTTTAAGCTATGAAAAAAAATTAACACAATAACTTTAAAAATAATATGTTCATTGTTTATGTTATTGTGTTCATTATTTTTATTGAGTGATGGACACGTGCAAGCAGTTAACACAATATTCTACAACGTGTTTACACTTAACTACAAACCTGATAAGCTGCTGAGTGCGCTCCCCTAGTTGAATAAATCCAGCAGTAATAAGGAGTAAATACTCAAATGACCGTAGGGACAGAAGCTAACATGTCACTGTCTGCCTAATTTGATTTGAAAATAGCCGTGTCAAGCTGTTAAGATGTGCTAGTGCTGGGCATGGCTAGAGTTCCTTGATAACTGACCAGCCAGGGTATCTTCTCACTCACATCAGAAATCACAATATACTTAATTCCCAGAATACAATTAATATTTTAAACCATAGGACAGTTAAAACAACAAGCTGAGTAGCTAGCAGGTCTATCACTAAAGGCTTGTTTTGAAAATTTCTGCTCATAATCCCAGTCAAATTCAAAGAGCCAAAAAGTAAATGTTATGGTGTTATCACCATTTTGGTGCACTATAAAATGTCCGCCATATTTTTTGTGAAACCTAGAGAAATAAAACCACATGTATGGTATTAACAGAAAAGCGAAGTTTGAAGTTTATATCAGAATTTAAGTGATGGCCAGTTTGGTTCGTAGAATTGCAATCCCATCAGTTTCTTAAATATGTCCGTTAATTGGTTCTCAGGCCTTGTGTTCATAAAACATACTGACGTAAATATTGCGTAATTTGGTGAAATACAATCCTATTCTTTGTCTTAATACAAGAAAGCTCAATTCAAAGTTAATTGGTGAATTTGTTCTCTTCCTATCATGTTCACAAAACATAAGAGTGAATATTGTAAAATCATGCAATGTGGGCCATTTTGTTTGATAGAGAATTTGATGAAATGCAATCCAATCTGTTGTCTTAATAGGAAGAGACTATATTTAAAGTTTCAAATTAATCCGTGAATTTATTAAAGAGTTATTGTGTTCACAACATACACAGATATGGTGATTGTAAAATTATGCAATGGTGGCCATTTTGTTTTACAGAATTTGATGAAATTCAATTCCATCTGTTGTCCTAATAGGAGACCATATTTTAAGTTTCAAGTTAATCTGTGAATTTGTTAAAGAGTTACAGTGTTCACAATATATGCAGATATGAATATTTTGCAATGGCGGCCATGTTGTTTTACGGAACTTGGTGAAATTCAATCCCATACATTGTCTCAAAGGCAGGAAGCTATCTTCAAAGTTTGAAGTTAATTTATGAATTTATTCTCTACTTATTGTATTCAAAACACATACCGGCATGAATATTCTAAAATTATGTAATAACAGCCATTTTGTTTTATGGAATTTGGTGAAATGCAATCCCATTCATCATCTTAACAGAAGGAAGCTACATACCAAGTTTGAAGTTAATCCGTTAATTTATTCTTAACTTATCGTGTTGATAACACATACAGGAATCAATATGCAAACATCATGTAGTAATGACCATTTTGTTGAACGGAATTTGGAGATTTGCCATACCATCCGTCATCTTAACAGGAGGAAGCTACATACCAAGTTTGAAGTTAATTGGTGAATTTGTTACAGAGCATTTGTGACAGACAGACAGATGGACAGATGGACAGACAGACGGTACGACAGAGGGACGGACACCGAGTAGCATTTCTAAATCCCCCCCTACTATAGAAGTGTTGGACAAAAAACAGCTATGTAATTTTATATGTAAACAGGGCTTCAAAAACAGCGTCGATTGTATGCCTTACAGATTGAGTTATTTTCTTTATGGATATCGTTTGTAGTTTACTGATACACAAAGGTAATCATGAAACAATTTTTTGTTGCTTTTTTGTGCCAAATTGCATATTTAAGTCAATCTACAGGCAGCTTTTAAAATGGCCTATAGGATTAACGTCTATCAACCCCTAGGTAATGTGTTACAAACCGAAGTTATTCTGTATCTTGACAAATATCTACAAATAAGCCTCCCTAGTTCTATAAGCCCTAATTTTAATGAAAGGTCTTTTTTCCGAATTCTCCTTGATATGTTTTTATTGTAGAGGGAAAAATTAACACACAAGCCTGTTTTAACTGATTTGATGCCAAAGGCATACATGCAGGAACTGAATGGAAAGGAAGGCCACATTGATCAACAAAGAGGTAACTTTAAGTAATGAAAAACAAATGAACACAATAACTAAAAAAAAAAATATGTTCATTGTTTCCGTTATTGTGTTCATTTTTTTTATTGAGTGATGGACACGTGCAAGTAGTTAACACAATAACCTACAACGTGTTTACACTTAACTACAAACCTGATAAGCTGCTGAGTGTGCTCCCCTAGTTGAATAAATCCAGCAGTAATAAGGAGTAAATACTCAAATGACCGTAGGGACAGAAGCTAACATGTCACTGTCTGCCTAATTTGATTTGAAAATAGCCGTGTCAAGCTGTTAAGATGTGCTAGTGCTGGGCATGGCTAGAGTTCCTTGATAACTGACCAGCCAGGGTATCTTCTCACTCACATCAGAAATCACAATATACTTAATTCCCAGAATACAATTAATATTTTAAACCATAGGACAGTTAAAACAACAAGCTGAGTAGCTAGCAGGTCTATCACTAAAGGCTTGTTTTGAAAATTTCTGCTCATAATCCCAGTCAAATTCAAAGAGCCAAAAAGTAAATGTTATGGTGTTATCACCATTTTGGTGCACTATAAAATGTCCGCCATATTTTTTGTGAAACCTAGAGAAATAAAACCACATGTATGGTATTAACAGAAAAGCGAAGTTTGAAGTTTATATCAGAATTTAAGTGATGGCCAGTTTGGTTCGTAGAATTGCAATCCCATCAGTTTCTTAAATATGTCCGTTAATTGGTTCTCAGGCCTTGTGTTCATAAAACATACTGACGTAAATATTGCGTAATTTGGTGAAATACAATCCTATTCTTTGTCTTAATACAAGAAAGCTCAATTCAAAGTTAATTGGTGAATTTGTTCTCTTCCTATCATGTTCACAAAACATAAGAGTGAATATTGTAAAATCATGCAATGTGGGCCATTTTGTTTTATAGAGAGTTTGATGAAATGCAACATATGTTCAAAACATATGCAGATATGAAAAGTAATGCAATGACGGCCATGTTGTTTTACGGAACTTGGTAAAATTCAATCCCATCAATTGTCTCAAAGGCAGGAAGCTATCTTTATTTTCTACTTATTGTGTTCACAACACAAACAGGCATGAATGTTCGAAAATTATGTAATAACAGCCATTTAATTTTACGGAATTAAGTGAAATGCAATCCCATCCATCGTCTTAACAGGAGGAAGCTACATACCAAGTTTGAAGTTAATCCGTGAATTTATTGTCTACTTATCGTGTTCACATCACATATACAGGCATGAATATGCTAAAATTATGTAATAATGGCCATTTCGTTTAACGGAATTTGGTGATTTGCAATACCAGCCGTCGTCTTAACAGAAGGAAGCTACATACCAAGTTTGAAGTTAATCGGTGAAATTGTGACGGACGGACGGACGGACGGACGGACACCGAGTAGCATTTCTAAGTCCCTCCCCCTACTATAGTAGTGGTGGACAAAAAGTGCTGGCAATGTTTATAGCCTATAACATTTCCATTTATCCATATATTTTAAATCTTATATCATATCAAATCGGATATATGTTTGAAATCTGCTCAGCAAATAGTGGGAAATCGATCTTTCCTTTAAGAGCAATAATCACATTGCCTATATTCCATTAATCCCAGGATCTGGTAAATTGATTTAACGTTACATGAACCGGCTCACAAGATTTAGCAAAGACAGCATTGCTACTCTTCAAACAAACTACCCTTAGCCAAAGGACACCATTCTTCAAGTAGAAGAAGATTAGATCACTTCTCTTCCTCACTTCACTTGCAGAGCTGGATGCTTAGGCCTTTTGGGCTAGTAAGCCTATATATGAAATGGCTCAAGTTTTACGGGTATGGGAATGTTTATGAGAACAGGATTTCATACGTTGTGGTTAAAATGTGGTAGATTAGTTCACAGTAAAATAATTCATATTGTGGGGTGGGCCGTTCCACACTGTCTGCGCTTCCGGCAACGAAAAGAGTAGACGGCCTTGCCGTTTGTGTAACGATATATAATAAGTGGTTATGAGTGAAATTGAATATATACGAGTACCGGATTTTCTTACTTTTTGGTAAAATTGTGGTAGATTTATACAAAATAAAGTGTTTCAACTCTAGGATAAACTCTTAATGAAATTGCTCAAATTTTGCTGTTCCGACGCTTTAATCCATTTCAGGCCTTATAGGTGATCCCTGGGCCCTCGCCTGTTGGGATAGGATAGGATAGACAGTGAGATGTACACATCTCAGGAATATATTTCATTATGTAAATAAACGTTTTGAGGCAAATGTGAATGTCATCTACTTTATTTGTTTTCTCCTAATGTAATAATTCGTGAATTAGCACTCTGTTTTCGTTGAGACTTTTAAATTACAGGCCTTGTCATTCAAACATGATCTAGTCAGGAAAAAAGGGTCTTAGATGTGACGGGTAAGTATTTCCCCAATGTGCTGCACCATAGACTACATAGGGATTAATAACTTAATAATACAGAATAAACAAGGATTTTTCATTTATGGCATTTTTAATCTGAAAGATGACACTAGTGTTTTCTGCAAACTTCTTACAGATATAGTCTATATGAGTTTTACAATTAAGTTGGTCATTCACAAATATACCGTGCCCAAACAATTAAACTGTTTTACCCTTTTAAATAATGTTTAGCTTAAAGTTTCCAGTTCGATTCTATTGACATAAATGTAGTTTTCTTGACATTGAAATAAAGTTTATTACCCTCAACCAAGTGTGTATTGTTTTTTGCAATTCAGTTGGCATTATCTTGATGACATCTATTGTTTGAATAATATGAAACACTGGTGTCATCCGCGAATACAGTTATATCTAGTAAATTAGTTGTTTGGAATATTATTGCAGTATACTTAAAACAGGAGGCCCTATAGAACAGATCCTTGTGGAACAAGGCGTGGTTAAAAAAGCTGAAGTCTTGGGAACGCGCTTGCGTGGCAGTGACTTGAAAAGTCTTTAAAAAATGGCCTTTGGGACACACAAAGGAGGATTCCCGAGATGACGAACTTTTGACGAAAAGCAAGGGAACCGATGTTTTACAAAATGACAAACGTCATTAGAGACTGGATGAGTTAAATACCCAGAGCGAGTACAAACTTTTGCTTTAGTTTGCTTTATTTGTTTTTTATTTGTCAATTTTGCTTAACTAGATTTCTGATCTTCCCCTCCATCATAGAAAGTTAACCCACAGACTGTTAACTGGTAGGCCCAATGAGACGTCAACCAGCTCGATATATGTGGCTGTGGTTGGATTCAATAGCTTGACGGAGTTGTCTCCCATCTTCTATTTCAGCGGTTTACTCTTCCGACTTATATTGGCGCAATATGCTAGGCGAAGAAGACGGCTCTCTGAAGCCCCGTGTTAACATGTTTTAGTGCCCGGTCTTTATGCCAATGTTATCTACGTATTTGGTTGTCATTTTGTATATTTCTAATTCGTCGCCCTGAGGTTTCCCATTTATTTCTTTATTGTAGATCTGTTCAGAAGGCAGTTGTTCATTTGTTTCCAAATATTATCTTTATGGTGAATAAAATAAGCCGTTTCGTAAAATTCCAAAATCTGGATAGCCCTACCATTTCAAGACCAAATGAATGCGCTCTGTGCATCTCACAGCACCACCATCGTCGTCATTCAGAAACTTTCTAGAGTAAACGGCAATAATAAGGTTTCTAGTACAGAAAATCGTACATCCCTAGCTGTTGTAATATTATTGATACGATTCTTTTTTGTTGGCATCCGTGTTATGGACATACGAGGTTTTATCGATACTGGAAGCGGTTTTTCATGTTTTCTTTATGTCAGGCAATAGCACATGTTTAGTGTTAAACATCCAGTTCTCTTTGCTTTAGTTGTGTTACGCCCATACTATAAGTACTCTTATCTGTTACACCCAGACGTTTATAGTGTGCATTGTGGCATTTCAACTTAAACAACATTTCTTGTTTCAATCTTAATGTTGAAATATTACGTGGAAAATCCAATGACATGAAGCTTTAAAACACTCCAAACTGTTTTAATTGTACTCAAAGTATGACAAAGGAAACGATATACTGGAGAGAAAAAATCGGTTAACCTAAAAGACATTTTAACTGTCAAATTCTCAAAATTAGGTAAAGTTGTTGTTTTTCAATTCATAATGTTGAGATATTGCTCACTACACTAAAGAAGGACCGTTATAAATATTCCAATTACAAGACTTGTTTTTTTTAAATAATTTTTAAACAAAATTTTAAGGTATGTTTTCAAAAGATGTTGTGCGAATCCCATCTTTAGCCGTTTTCGCTGCTATCTTTTTTCGCTGTACAGAAATTGAGACAATGCCTACTCCTCGGCCATTATTGTACCAACAACGAAGGTCTATATTTGTTTGCACATAACAACACATAAAACTAACAAGGTAAGTAGCAAGAAGGTCCGCCACTAAAGGCCTATTTTGAATCCCAGCCACATTACCATTTCCTATTTAAGTTTAAGAACATTTTTTTCTTTCAAAGAGTACAAGTGATGGTGTTTATCACCATATTGGTGCAATATGCATTGTCAGCCATTTTTTGTGAAACTTGTTAAAATACAACCACATCTATGATATAAACAGAAAAAGGGAAGTTTGAAGTCAATATCTGAATTTGAGTTATGGTCATAATGGTTCGCGGAATTAGGTGAAATTCAATCCCATTTGCTTCTTAACCAAAGGAAACTATTTTGCATGTTTGAAATAAGTCTGAATTCATTCTCAAGCCTTGTGTTCACAACACAAACAGATGTAAGTATTGCCAAATTATGCAATGGAGGCCATTTTGTTTATGGAATTTTGTGATACCCATACCATTTCGTTATCTTGAGGAGAGGAAGCCACAGTAAAAGTTTCAAGTTAATCGGTGGATTTGTTGTCAAATGATCATGTTTACACCTCCTTGGCGTCAATATTGCAAAATTATACAATGACGGTCATATAGTTTTGCTTAGTTTGGTGAAATGTAATGCCATCCTTCGTCTTAATTGAAAAAAGCTCAATTCCAAGTTAATCGATGAAATTGCTCTCAAGCTATCATGTTCACTAAACATAGGAGCGAATATTTTAGAATTATGCAATGGCAGCCATTTTGTTTCAAGTTTCAAGGTAATTCGTGAATTTGTTACAGAGTTGTCGTATTATAAAATTATGCAGTGACGGCCATTATGGTTTACGGAATTTGGTGGAAAGCAACCCTATCCTTTGTCTTCAAAACGCAGGAAGCTATATTCCAAGTTTAAAGTTAATCCGTGAATTTATTCTCTACTTATCGTGTTCACAACACATACAGGCAGGAATAATGTAAAAGGTTGCAATAACGGCCATGTTGTTTAATGGAATTTGGTGAAATGCAATTCCATCCGTCATCTTAACGGGAGGAAGCTACATACCAATTTTGAAGTTTATTGGTGAATTTGTTTTCAAGATAGCGTGTTCACAAACATTTGTGACGGATGAAAGAACAGCTTGTAGCATGTCTAAGTCTATCCCCCTACTATAGTAGCAGGGGACAAATAAGCACATGAAATTCTGTATGAACTTAATTGTTGAAGTTATCGTGTTTACAACACACAGTTTTAAATATTGATTATGATGTTATTCCGAATATCGGGAAAAATCTATTTATTCACAAGTCGAGTAGCTATAAGGTCCACCGCTAAAGGCTTATTTTGAAAAAAATGTGCTAATTATCCCAGTCAAATAACCTTTTCCTATTTATGTTTAAGAACAGTTTTTTGCTGCAAAGAGAAATACTAAAAGCTATGGTGTTTATAACCATATTGGTGTAATATGCAATGTCTGCCATATGTTTTTGTTAAAATTGATGAAATACAGTTTTACGAAGAAAAAAAAAAACGATTAAAGTTAATATCTGGACTTGTGATGGCCATATTGGTCTGCGGAATTAGGTCAAAGGCAATCCCATCTGTTTCTTAAACGGAGGAATCCATTTTCCAAGTTTGAAATAAATCAGTGAATTTGTTCTCAAGTCTTTTGTTCACAACACATACAGACGTGAGTATTGCCAAATTATGCAATGGTGGCTATTTTGTTTTATTGAATTTGGTGAAATCCATACCAATTCGTCATGTTAAGGAGAGGAAGCAACGTTACAACTTTCAAGTTAATCGGCGAATTTGTCATCAAACTATCATGCTTACAGCACATAGGCGTCCATATCGCAACATTATGCAATGAGGGTAATTTTGTTTTGCGTAGTTTGGTGAAATGCAATCCCATCCTTCGTCTTAATAAAATAAATCTTAATTCCAAGTAAATCAGTGTATTTGCTTTCAAGCTAACATGTTCACAAAACATAAGAGTGAATATTGTAAAATTATGGAATGACGGCCATTTTGTTTTATGGAATTTGGTGATTAAGCCTATATTTCTCTTAATCCAGTTATCCGTGAATTCGTTACAGAGTTATGGTGTTCACAACATATACTTATAGAAAATATAGAAAAACATGAATATTGTAAAATTATGCAATGGCGGCCAATTTGTTTTACGAAATTTGGCGAAATGCAATCCCATCCTTTGTCTTAATTGGAGGAAGCTACAGTACAAGTTTCAAGTTATTAAGTGAAATGAACACTTAGACGTGAATATTGCAAAAATATGCAATGGCGGCTATATTGTTTTGCGTAATTTGGTGACATTTAATCCCATCCGTTGTCTTAAAGGCAGGAAGCTATATTCCAAATTTGAAGTTAATCCGTGAATTTATTCTCTACTTAACGTGTCACAACACATACAGGCATGAATGTTGTCAAATTATGCAATAACGGCCGTTTTGTTTTACGGAATTTGGTGAAATGCAATCATATCTGTCGTCTTAAGAGGAAGCTATACATACAAAGTTTGAAGTTAATCGGTGAATTGGTTTTCAAGCTAGCGTGTTTACAAACATTTGTGGCGGAAGGACGGACACCCAGTAACATTTCTAAGTATATCACCCTACTATAGTACTATAGCATTTCTTAGAGCCCCCCTTCCCACTATAGTAGCGGTACACAAAAACATATTAAGTTTTCGAGCGACCTACCTGTCTTACAAAGCCAACGTAGCTGACGTTTGAATGTATTGACATGAGGACGCAATACTTCCGTGGACCCTGGGGGACGTCATTGGTAACTACGTTAAAGATTCTCCCCCGAACGCTTCGTAAAGACTGACAGGTTCCCTTGTCTAGGTAACGTCACAATAAATCACATAATGCTCCGAACTTACCTGGCTTCAAATTGCCGCTAAGAATTCTGAGAAAATGTTGTGACTTTTTAATGTATTGTAAATATAGACAAAAAGAACATTTCAAAGTGAAGTTTGAACACCACTATAATTATATGGCTCTCTTGAATTGTGGAAGAGATGATCACTTTCCCTGCTGACCATAGAAATGTTTATTCACGGCTCAATATGTTATATTCAAACTTCATGGCCTAACATCGGATCCTCTCAACAGTTTAATGGGTAACTAAAGTGTCCTTAGCATGCATACCTTTAATTGTTAATTAGTAACTCAAACGTAAAGTTATTTCAATAATGAAACAAGAACATCTGTTAAACACAAAATTACACCAGTTTTTATTTGTCTGTTATCGCTAGCATACATGGAAATGATATAGTTGTTATTGAAATTGATCGAGTTTTTAGTCATGTTAATCTTGTTCGAATTAAGACTCGACCTGCAGGAAATAAATAACCTCTAGAAATAGCTTGTTTCTTGGACTGTCAATAATATATCAGAATAGTAGATATAAGAGAATAGTGAGTGCATGGATTTCGTCTCCACGGAGACTAAATTATGCTTCTATAAAGACCTTCAGATAAAGACATAAATTAAATACCGTTAATCGTGTTTATGGACATATTTGGATTACCAAAAAAAATAATGCATCTAGCATTTGTAAAGTTAAAGGTCAACTGTGCGTGCTTGTGGAAAAGTAAAGTGGCCTCTGAAAACGGTTATGAACAAAATAAAATGAGGCAAATCGTAAAAAGATAGTTTAGACATAACCTATTCAATATACTATTATATCTCTTTATGTACTCCACAACTAGTATATAACCAGACAATAATTAACAAAATATATAACTTTGAAAATAATACTTTAGGTTACATCTGTGACGTGGTATAGCTATTAAATCTCACTCCTTGGCTGTCTTATATGAAGTTTAAACTGGCAATAAGCTGTCTGTCTTATGACAACTTAGGGCCGTATTACCAGACAGTGGTCAAAGTTCGGAGCAGTAGAGACAAGCAGCTGTCAATCAATGACGATGATTGTTCTGGCTGATCGTGACACAGCCCACCAGTCGAGGCTTACACCAGATATAGTCTGTGTAGGTGACAGACTTGAATTCGGATTAGCTGAGGTCCGCCGACCACTTACCAGTTTGAAACCAGCCTTCATAATGTTACAGGCAGGACTCAAAACACCACTACACTTATGATATTCTCTTTGGTAAATTTACTTTCCATATCATCTACAGCATTGATTCTCGCCTCAATATGAGCTCAGATTGAGGACGTGTACGAATAATGGTTTGCTGGACACAATCAGCTCAGAAACCAAAACTCCTCCATTTGCATTATCCTCTCCGTGCGTCATGTATTGTTAACGTCATGGTCGGCAACTAACAGAGACTCGTACCTTGTCACGTTCACAAATAATACAACATAGGGAGTGTTTTTTAAACTGGTAACTAGTGGACAATAATTAACCATTTATTTTACCTGTAGGCAAGACATCATAATCGTACCCATTATCAACACTAACCATTTTAAGGACATACAAACAATATATGGTAAAAAAATGCAATACAATAACCTGGTGGGACCAAATTTTAAACATACCCTGTTTTTCCGTATTTGGTTCAATCTTTTAAATAACAGAAATAATAAAGAATAAAGTATCTAAATACTGACAATATGTACAAAACATCTGCATGGCAAACAATCGACACAAATAAATTACAACTTTGTAGTAATGTACAAGTTTACAGTTTGGCTATCACATTAAAATGATCCTAGCTTTCTTACCCTGATCTTAATCTTCAACTTCCAAATTCTAAACACAGAAAACAACACACTATTAGTTTATCTTCTTTGCTTCCTTAACAAAGTCTATAGAGAAGTTTCATATCCACTCTTGGAATATGAAGATCTACATCAACAGATGTTCCCAAAACACAAAATCCGAAAACAACATCTTTGAGAAGTAGAATTTGTGTTAAGATTAAATTAGTATAATAATTGTCAGAAGAAAAAACCCTTAACATTTAACAAAAAGTGTGCAATTTCAATAGCATTATAAAATAATACTTGTTATCAAAACACAATTGAACTTAACATGAAACTTAACAAAAATTCGAATATTCTTATGGGTTACAAATCTAAGTGTTCAGAAAATAAAAATTAATTGTGATTTGAGACATACTCAGGTCTATAAATATTTACCAGATCTACTAACTGTATTCTTATTTCCTGGAACATTTAGTACAAGCTTCGAAGCTCATTTAGTTTGATTCAGATGTAGCACTTTAATTGAGACAATACCCTGTCAACTCCAATATCTGATTTGCATAGCAGTATAAAGTCACAACATCCCCACCACAGACTACCCTGATCAGAACACATCTGTTTGCACTGGTTTTATTTACACTAATTACTACCATTAACAGCTGTGTTGCCAGAAAGTGTCCACCGTATCTGTTCATTGTTGACACACATACACTTACACTAAGTGTTGAGAAACACTTAATATTAGTTATAAACATTGTTTCTTACATAGACTGTCTTTAGATTTAATACAGTAAACAACAACTGTGGTGCATACATCTCTTTGAGCCAGGAAGCAGAACTGTTTAGTCCAATCAGTTTGGCTTATATCTGTTCTCAATTGATATCATTTAATACCCTACACTTGTATGGTTCTTGTTGTTCACAGACTCATATAAAATATAATCTGTGGTCAGACATGATACTTGTGATCTTATCCACAGCTGATGAAGAGTTTCTTACAGATGTATGATGGTATAGTACTGAATCTGTTGATCACAAAACTCCTACTTTTACAACTGCCACTTTTGAAAATATTGCATTCTTGATGCACACAATTTTTATCAACAGCATTGAGTATCTGAAATGCAGTTATATTCTGACCACCCAGGTAGTTGAAACAATTCGGTTACCAGACGAGAGTATTGCTCTGTTCAGGTCTGGATTGGGTTGTGCTTTTCACCAGGCACAATTTGACAGCACTTGAACAAGATATCCAAGGATGGATTTTATGACATTCAGAATTTGAGGCCGAGGGTTCCATCATTGTATTGGTGAAACAACAGAGACACCATCTTACCAAAAAGGTATTGAATGCCAATGCATGCCAGCAATTATTAGCATACACTCAGACCCCAGATCAGTACAACACATATTAACACAGTACTCTGAGATATCTGACATATCAGGAATCAATTCACACACCTTCTTAGTTTTTCCATTCTTGGTTGGCGCATTTATGGAATAATGTATCATAATGACTTAGGTTTCTCTTTACTGTATAAAGATTCCCATCTTGAATGTGTGTACAGAGTTAATTTAAAATATACATATATCTCAATACTTATTCAGATCATGTGGAGGCCATAGTGCAGGACAAACGACCCCATATAGTTCAGAAGTTATAATGTGCATGTTGAACCAATAGCATTCAGTAGTTATAATGTGCATGTTGATGTTGATGATGGCTTGGGTGACTCCGAGACGCTGACGAAATGTCTGTATAATAGTCCACACCACTGTAAGGTTTGGTATATTTCTCTCTACTGTTATTGTGGTTAACAGGGTACATATGGGGGTTATGTACTGCCGGATAAATGTCTTTATCATGAGTGGGGACGGGGAACCGCTGAATTCCGGGAGACCTGGACACACAACAACAACACTGCCTCCGCTGTTGGATGAGATAGATGAATCCACCAACAAGAAGAAAGACCAGGACTGAGGGAACAGCTATCACCAAGGAAAGAGAACTCCCAGTGGACGAATGTCTGGAAGGCCGGGTAGTATGAGAGTTGGTGTGATCTACAGGAAATTAAAACAGAATATGATGAATATATACATGTACAATTAAACATAATTGATGCATTTAAAAAGTTGTTTTTATTATATATCTGTAGTATTCCAATATTGCCAGGCTGTTCTGATAGGGATAACAGCATTTACTGTTTCAATAACAATTCATACCTTTATTAATCAACACAAGTTTTTACATCACATTTATAAATGTAAACTTTTCCCATTAAGATAGTACAGGAGCATATAAGACTTGCTGACATACCAGAGGCGACATATAAGTAAGCTTCTCTGTAGCTGAAGCCCATTACATTCACTCCCATACAGATATACATGCCAGTGTCAGCATTTGTGGCTCGTGGAATCATTAACTTGTTGAGGTAGATTCCGTCTGTGGTGTGGACAACACTGCCTGTATCCAGTACCACATAACTGTGATTATCAACAACAATGGCTGTGACATTAGGATTGTCAAGTTTACTGATGTCATCCACACGCTTCAACCACTGAAACACACAAATAATATAATGACAATTATTAGAGACATAAACGTAGAAATATGTACATTTTGAATATCTGTGGGATAAAAATTGATATACAAAGAAAACTATAACTGTATTTGAATATTACCATTCATATAAAATACCAGAAAATCCTTTGGCTAGTTAAGAGCTGGATAAGGACTTTCACAGTATTCACT
The DNA here is from genome assembly GCA_030265115.1 of Mopalia vespertina. Classification (NCBI taxonomy): domain Eukaryota; kingdom Metazoa; phylum Mollusca; class Polyplacophora; order Chitonida; family Mopaliidae; genus Mopalia; species Mopalia vespertina. The sequence continues at coordinate 8,809 of JAQQZZ010041255.1, read as the reverse complement.
ACACATTCCTTCTCAATCTCTCTGTAAATGTTACAATGGACTTCATAACAATTGAAAGGTGACAAATTATTTTACCTGAATATAAGGTACAGCCACACTCTTAACACGACAATGGAAGGAGGCACTGCTTCCATGGTCAACTGTTATATTCATTGGGTGCGGAGGTAAAATCTCTGGCTTTTCCTTCATTTTTTCTGTAATAAACACAATAACATATAAATGTATACTTTACGAATCATCCGAAAGTAATACAGATTAATTCAACTTAATACATAGTTGGACTACTTTCATAATTCTTGAAATTTACACACAGAGAGAATAAATGATTTTAAATACTTCTGTATAAAACAACATCATGATCATTTTATTTTTAACTAAACAGAAATAGTAGTCTGTTTCTAAAATAATTAGTGCTTTACAAAACATATTCAATAAAATGAATATTCTCAAGGATATGTCAAGGCAAACCATGGTAGATTCTTCTGTTATACAGAGAGATTAGATTAAAGTATTCAATGTGTATATCAGTCAAGTCACTGGACACGTTTCTGTGGAAGGTTCATTATGCTTGGTCATGTATTAAACGCCATCCTATAATTAGCCTTTTCACGGTAACATGATTGTAGACATGTTAACAAGGTAGGTCGGGTAGAAGTATTAATGTGTCACTGGGTGCAACGTTAGACACACAGCAATTAGAATCTGAAACAGGTAGACTGGATAAAACCTCTATAGGAAAAATATACAGAAGAGTTCCCCGTGTGAGTATATCAGGTCAAGCAAAGACGGGAAACAAAACCTAAACAACTTTATGCTGGGTAAAGACACAGACTGGTGTCTACTGTTATAGTAGTCGCTAAGCCAGATTTATTAGCTTTGTTTTGTACTGTCAGTACCGATTGTAATAATAACTCTCAGTTTCACATTCACGATCATCAAAAAATCATCATTACTAACTCATCTTTAACAGAGTTTTTTAAGTTAAAATAATCATTATATCTGTCTGTAAGTTCTACTCCATAATGTACAGATATCCATGCTTATAACACCCTCCAGGCAATGAAACTAAAATGCCATACAATTCTAGTTCAAGGAGAAGGTACAAAAACTGTCAATATCTCAAAACCAGAAAATTGTCAGATAAATGTTTTTTTCTTCTCCAAAGGCCAGGCTAGAAATGTTTGAGAAATGAGATGGAGAATTGTATTGACAAGAAGCCCCTTGGTGATTTTCAAACTCTATAGTACTGATTATTTATCAGGAGACTAGGAAGAATAATCCAAACCTAGACAAAAACATCATAAAATAGAACCTTTTGTAGATAAAATCACTTTTCAGATTTTCATTTGATGTTTCCTTGGGAAATGTCTTATCTTAAACTGGGAAAGTTAATATTGAATTGGAGCTTGTAGTTGTGTCATCTAAGCCAACAGATGGTCATGTAAGATGGTGAGAGGAAAGCCTGCTATCAGTATAGCCGGAGGATTGAGTTTTTATTGACTAAACTCACTCAAGTCAAACACTGTCGCACTTCAGAACAACCCAAGGTCTTAACATGGCTTCAGGCTACAGATCAAATTTGGAGCTACGATTGGATGTATCTTCCCATTTGGCCAAAAAAAAATTCAATATCCAATATGAGAATATGAGTCATGTGTTTAAACAGCATTCTGGGAGCTGTGTAGAAAGAAGCTAATCTGAAAGTGAGTGAATGGAGAAGTTGTGTGTGTTGGCTGTAGGGCAGTAAGAGGACAGACAGGGAATGGTCTGCTCCCAGTCAGTATCCATTGTTTCTCTTCAACCACAGCCTGTGAAATCACACCCTAGCAGCACCTGATCTATTGTCTAGCTGTGAATAGAGCCAGTGTCAGACATGACCCCAACAACTCTCCCACAATACACTCCATTTAAACTAAATAATCGAATCCAGATTGGTGGTGCAGAGTTGACAAGCAAACTGTCAAAACCAACCAGCAGTACCTCAACCTTTGTTTGCATTCGATGGCAGACATACTGGTATTGTTTAAAAGCTGTCATGTGCCTCACTTACAACTCTATTGTTTCTTTTACTTATCTACTACCATATCTTGTTTTCCCGAACTCCAAGACCTTGTTTTTTGAACAGTGGCACTGATAAAGAAACTGTCTGCACTCTCTGGCTTTCTGAATGATTTCAATAAAGCGATTATGGTAGGGGAATCCTTTTCTCTCCAGTGAGCAAGATAAACATGGCTTCAGTCCTACACACTCTAAGCTTCCCAATTGCCTAGCAACCATGAAATTCGCTGTGGCAAGAGGCTTGTGTCATACTGTGTAGAAGAAAGGAATGAAAACATCCTCAGCTGCCCCAAGGGTTACGAAGAAACCTTAAAAGACAACCCTTGTTGAACCATTCTCCTCTACTCACAAACATTCAACCCAAACATTATACACTCTTCTAACAAGAACTGCCCTGGTTAGTCTAGATGTACAGAAATCCCCATTTATACAGGGAACTCACTGTGTACATATAATCCATGTTCTATTTTATCTTCCTATTTCCTTAATAAAAATCAATGTTTTCCAAGAGAGCCGTCTTTGAAATTGTGTAAACTGTGGAAACCAATTACTTTCCCATCTAGGTATTTAAAACAGTCCTTTATCAGTGGAATCTGACAGTATTGACATTCAGTTGGTTTCTCCTAGACCTCTTGATGTCATTATCGCATTCTAAAACTTGTGTCAACATAGTGGCCATAATGGATGGATCAAAGAACAATTAACACCCTTTGTGAGCTTCCATCAAAGGGGCCTTTCACAGAAAATTTGAAAAGTTACAGTAATTACAGGAATTGTATAAAAAAAAATCCAGAGTGCTATAATGAACATAACAGCAGGTAATGCATCCAGTGTTATACAAATACCTCCTTGTCACCATAGGCATTTTTGTTATTGCAATATGAAATAAGATTTACAAACATGACGACATATTGTTACAGAGTGTACACTTGTGACTTGACTGATCAACATCGTAACCTCAGAACGTTAAGTGAGTTGAGAAGAAAATAGATTAACTAATTCGACTACAAGCATTGAGTAACTAGCAGCTGAGATGTTTGACAAAGCTGGAATTATAAACAGTATAAATTGTTAGGCATTATTGACACAGTATGATTTGTTCAAGCCAAACCTTGTCACCATAGAAAAGCACAAGAGCCCATGCAAACAACACCAGTACAAGAGCATGCTATTTGATATTGTTGTTCTTCATGAGCCTAACACTGAAACTTGACATTTTGACAACCTGTCGGTGAGGGTAAATACACGTAAAGTATCGGGTGGCCGTTTGGTGGCGCCCTAAAACTACCACCCACCTATCACCTCCAGGGTATATGTGAAGTTCACGGAGCCCTGGCTGTTAATCACGTCACATCTATATTTGCCACTGTTTTCTTTTTTAAGAAAGTGTAATTTTAATGTCCATCTGTGTTTTTTTGTATGTCCCAGTTCCTCAGGGGTCAAAGGTTGACCATTCTTAAACCAGTAAATCTGTGGGCGAGGATGACCGAGTGCCTTGCACTGGAGGCGAACAGAACTGCCCTCTGGTCTGTCAATTGTGCTTCGCTGCCGCATTCGATCAAGGAATTCAAATGCTGGTTTAGCTGAAAGAGAAGTAGTGATTATCTGAGAAGGGTATCAACACTAATGTTTACCCTGAGTTCAGGTTGTCAAAACACCCCCAGCCATAGTGTTAGTTCAGTCTACCTGATCTCACTGGAGATAATCACTAGAGTTTCTTCTTTCACACCAATTAGTGGACGATGCAGAAGGTAACATAGAGATATCAGTACATGCCAACCACTACAAATAGTCTCCTTACACAGGTTTCCTTGTTTGTATTGTGGCTGAATTAAGTCCAGATAAAAGTGTATGTGTATTGTGGACTAGGGAGGGTTCCATGGATGGAGATGACCAGGGTCACATTCAACATGGGATTATAGATTCATGTCTTTTGTGGCCTGAAAATTTGGGGTGAGGGTTTGATGCATATCAACTTATAAGAATAGATTGTTTGTTTGTGTGTTTGATTGGGGTTTGATGTCGTACTTAAGGGTGTTTCACTTATATGATGATGGATTGTCCACTTCACACTAATCCTTGCCTAATTATGGTGTAAAAGCTGGAGGAAACCTTGTAAAAAAACATCCCAGCAATTGCCAAAGCCACATCGTTTGACTCACTCATATAGTGATGGTGTATTGGAATAGAATAGTTGCATGAAAAGTTGTTGCTAAAGGTTCAATAAAGTAATTTGCTCCACATTTATGTGAGGAAAATTATTGGATTTGGCAAAACAAGTTCCAATGTTTGAAATGTGTGGACTTCATTAATAACGACTGAGATGTTGCTCAATGTGAAAAGGACATGGCTAACCAATTTAACTTATTTTAGGTAAAATAGCATAAAATGGTTACTACTTGCAACAATGGTAGATGAGAAAAAAGATGTTGATCCACTTTCACTAAGCCATTACTAAAAGAAAATATTCTTATTTAAATGGAACAAACTGTTCTTTCCGCTCCTCTAGACTAAATGAGTTTGTTGTGACAGGACGGAAGGTTTCGTGCCTGATGGAGGGAGACTGGATGAAAGAGAGTGTTCCCAAACTTGACTGCTACTATGTCAGAGATTGTGGGTCGAGATAGCCTTTTCAGCAAGTCATGGGGCTAGCAATTTGAGCTACTAATGGTGGAAGTAATGTCATCCAGCCATGAAAATTAACACATACATTATTGTTTACTTTAGCTAAATGGAAGCTTCAGAAAAAAAAGACTTCCTCTTATTTCTTCAATGGCAGAGCTGTCACCATCAGCTGTTAAAGCTTTTTCTGCTGAATTCCAGCAGAATCTGTGAGGAATGTTAAGTGTGTTTTGAAGAAGACATGTCAGCCTCCAATATGATAGTACAAGTTTTAACTTGTGACAGCCACCCATGGTGCCAGTTTGTAGTTACAAATGAGTGGTTATTGGAAATCTGTATTGCTTTGTGAGATACAGGAATATGGGTTTCCTTTGACCACACCCAGCTCAGTTACCAGTTCTGTTACATTGTATGCTTATTGATTTGTGTTATTATGTAGTGCAATAACTGTCCATCAAATAGTCCAGAAGGTGAAATGTGTCTGTACCTTATTACACTAGTCTGATCAATAAACTCTAGTCACATGTCAGCACTATATGGCTTGTCGTCTCATAACATGGAACTTAATACTCCAAGGCTAATTTGGCTTGTCATTTCAAATATCTAAAATGACATGAGTAATATGATCAGACAACTAAATTTTTATAATAGTGTAGTGTTCAACCTAGTTAATTAGCTATTGAATTTTCTTATGGCCATGGGAATTTTTCTCCGTGTTTTCAGTGTGGTTGATGTATTTTTGTATCATGAAAATGCAAAGACCAATTAACACGATGCTAGTATTTTGATGACATCAAACCATTTCAACAAGAAGAATGAATATTCATTACAATACAATAGAAACACAACCCACGAACAATATAACTACTACACTACAAATTACAATTTATATATAGGTATATATATATTAAAGGGAAAGGCAACTGTTTTTCAACCTAAATTTATAATTTTTATTGCATATTTTTGAAGACAACCATCTGTATTGCACTTGCAATCAACCTGGTTCTAAAAACTGCATGTAAGCTGAAAACATGTTACAGGTATATGTATTACTCAAAGAGCTATTTTGATATGTATACAACAGATTAACATTGCGCTTGGATGACCAAGCTTGTGTATACGCCGTGTTGTTATAGATGACTTCCAATGCATCCATAAGTAAACGGGCACACTGGTGACCGACGGTGTTTTCGAACAATGACATCAGTCCCGCCTGTTAAGATAACTAATTAACGACTATGCTTAATCGAATGCATGTACAGATGTTAGTCTTTGAGAATATGCAATAAAAATAATAAGTTTAAGTCGAAAAACAGTTGCCTTTCCCTTTAATATTTGCATGCTTTGGCAAGGCGAGACAATGATAAAGAGATTATACAGGAAATTTGGTCTCAATTCAGAAACAATTTAACCAAACAATCAGCGTGATCAAAATGCTTAACTTTTACAATATTTTCAGATTGCCCGGAACAGCTTAATAATAAAGATTAGAGGGTCTTAAATCTATATTATATTTCTATAGGCAAATTACAGTTTATCAGAATTGAAATTGTCTTCGGCAAATGATGTTTGTGAAAATACAAAGTAATTTTTCTCTTCTGGTCAAATTTGGGTGAAATCTCCTGTAGAATTTCATTATATTTTCCAGAGCCTTAATACTACAATAGAATAGAGATAGAGTGTTACATAAGGATGATCTACTGAATACAGTCACTACAGTGATTCTAACTACAGCAAACACCACTACACACCAAGCTTCACTTACCAGCACTCTTTGGAAGCTCTTCCTCCGGGACTTGAGGAAACAAATTGTGCTTTCTTACACTCATTGTGCCATCTGAAATCATAAAAATAAATATTTTGTTATAAACTGATTTAAGTTCTGGAGGATACTAAAATCTCTACTGTGAGTTGTAAAATTAAATTTTGCTACCCAGCGAATGAAATATGGATCAGATTGCTGCAACAATATAGAACATTAAATAAATAAATAAATAAATAATCAATAATAAAAAAATCCCCAAAACAAACAAGAAATGATGAAAGATCAAATATGTTAATTGTTACATGACAAAAGCTGTTTAATTGTTAATCAATTAATCAGGTTGTGTAATAAGCTGAATGTGTAAGCTTATAGAGAACACCAGACCGGCGTGTAACAGATTCCTCTTTACCGTCATTGCTTTTTTTTAGTTAATATTTGGTTTTCAAAAAACATTATTAGTTCAACTTGACCTTGTCTTACTAAACATTTTCTTTATTTAATTTGAAACCATGTTTAATTATATCTTTGTGGAATCTGTTGTTGTTTAAGCCTTGGTTATATTGGGTGTCTCAATCTCAAAGTCACACATTTCAACGTTTAGTAGGTTAATAGGTCTTGGGGAAAATAGTTAACAAATAGTTGGAGGAATACCATAACTGTTTATGTAATAGTGACAATTAGGCTAGTATTTCAGCTTGTCTGAGCTCCCCCTCTAAAGAAACCGACTAACTGTTCTGGGGGTACTGGTGATTATAAGAGTTTATAATTTTGAAAACACCCCAGCCATATCTGATGACAGTAGGGTTTGGTTGAAGAGGAATCTGTTGTGTATTCAGGCAAATGGTAATTTCAGGTGGATAAAGAGTTGTAGAGTTGGTAGATTCTCCCCTGAAGATCAGAGAGCTCTAGCCCAATTACACCCTGGACCATCACAGCTTTGATCCATAACATTGAATAGCAGGCGACATGTTTATGGACAGATCTAATGTATATAGACAGAGCACTGTGGTTCTTTTGTTGGCTGGTTTTGTGTGTGATATATAAGCTGTGCCGGTCCTCACAACACATACACTAATTATCGGCTCAGTTTTCTACCAGTCTTTGGACTACACCACTCTTGTTCCACCCATAATCAGTCCAGATAGACAGATTTACCTGAGGATCTGACAAACCAGCCCATACATTTATTTTTACACACAATAATAACCCAGATCAGAGACCACTAGACAGATTATTTGTAAATATGTTTTGGAGGATAGTTTGTATTACTCGCTTACCAATTGGAACTATATGTGGAGAAGACCTACATGCAGAGCTAATATTCTACCATATTTCTATAGGGCCAATACCGTACCACATAATTGAGACCCAAGTGACAGAATATCTGTATACAATTACTAGCCAGATCCATAATCCGGGACATGAAAATCCAAGGTTATAACTAAATGACTATCCTGGCCACAGAATGAGAGCAAAACATACTATTTCTTTAAGTGAAATCACAATTTCAAGAAAACCAATGTTCATAAATAACTTGAAAATGACCATGCTTGTTAATGTTTTCTAGTAAATAGAACGGTAGAAAGTCATTTTAAATGTAAAGGCATTAGGAAGCTGCCTACAGGCATCAAGAGCAATTATAATGACAGGGAAAGGGGGGGAGGGGGACTGACAACATGATTCTGACAGGGAGGCCAACTGTCTATCTCCAAACTTAATCCCCCTTACTTCAACTCTGACAGTTTCTAACTAGCCACTGTCTAAAAGCTGTCAGTCTTCATTCAACTCCATCCCGTCTCAATCTAACACCATCCTAAACACTACACCAGAAAACAGCCCGAGCCAGGCCACCCTAAACCCAAACAGCCAGCTCTTGTTGAGTCAGTTTGAGTTCCTGGTGATTATCTCAAACCCCAAATCTATTAACTCAGGGCCTTGATCTCAAAAGACATGAGAAATTTAAACTTCAATTTCAATCTGATTTTAATTCACCTTGGAAACATAAGAAGTCTTCAAAGTAAAAAGAAAAACCTAACTAATTAGCAGTTTGTTTTAAGACACCGTAGTCAAAGGGCAGGCTTATCAGGGAGTCTATGTTGTTGAAATCTAAGCTTCATACAAAAGTATAGGTGGACTTCAGCAATGAAAGACCAATGAAGTCATTGTGAAAACCTTACCATTATAAAAGTCAGAAAATTTTCAAAAGATATTCCAATTGAGGTGTTGAAGGTGACAAAGAGATAGTAAACATTCTGGGAGAATTTCAGTTGATCTTTGGCATGTCTATGATATTGAATCCAAATAACAAGTCACACAAACCAGCAAAGACAAACCCCACTATTTACTTATGTTTAAGATAGTCAG
>JAQQZZ010041244.1:0-10390 GCA_030265115.1 Mopalia vespertina | reverse complement strand
CCCGCCTCCCCCTTAGCCCCGGTATTTACCTTATCTATGTCGGAAAGAGTGAGTAATGTACATGATACATCAAACAAACATATACAACAAATTTACAACAAAGATTGGAAATAGAAGATTGATGATTTGGTCGAAAAACAGATTCGGCATGAACTGGCCACCACGCCATTTTTTCAATTAGGACTCAAAAGCGACAAAGCTACCCATCAACTTTTATTCCGTTACCTTCGTCTTAATGGAACACATAACACACATTGGATATAGAGTCGGAGCATTAAATCTACCGACACTCCCACGCACGACGTATACTTGTCAGAAAGGCAAAATACAAAGTGATCTCCCCAGGCATTCCTATCTATAAACTCTATTTCCTAAAATAGACCATTGTTCAAGGAGGTGTTCTCAAACATTATGTGGTCGTCATTAGCACAATTTGCTTCAGAAAAAGGAACAGACATTGTGACGAGATATTTTGGCCTATCAGGTTAAAACTGACATTTACAACAGGAGCGATCATGTATGTCTATGTAAAATGAATCCTATTCATTGGATTGATTGATTTTAAGATTGATGTATTGGACAGGTATTGCGTTTTTCTTTTTTATGATGTACTTGAACCTCAAATAGAGAACACTTACGCATGAACTAAATGTCTATTCGTATGCTCCTTTGCAACCTTTGCTACTGTAAAAAAGAATTATTGTGAGCAAAGAACAACAAAAAGGCATATGAAACGTGCACCGTCTTGTGTTTTATGAAATTCTTAGACGAAAATGACATGAGCATTCCAACATGGCACAGTCAGAGCGGTGGTGTGGTTGACAATTTACACACTGGCTCCATTGTTTTACACGCAAATAATTATTATGACATGGTCAGTCGCTGGAAATACATCTGTTACCCTTTAATGCCAATAGTGCGTGTGTTCGCATTCTCTATTGAACACGATGCCACTTTAATATCCAGAATCATACAATATTCTGCTTGGAGAAAACCCAGGCACGGAAGGTGATTGAATCCACTTTTGTTGAACTGTTATTGATTTAGACGACTCACTCTTGTCAGACAATGGAGCCAATTTATTAATAAATTCATTACTCATACATTCACATTATGCTTAAATAATATGTTTTATATATAAACTCATTCATACCTTCACTTGGAACATATTTGTTATGTCTTAGTGGGACGATATATTAAAAGAAATAAAGATTTTGTAGATTTGGGCCGCGATTATCCATTTATCGGTAATGGTATCTGTCAAGCATAATAACATTAATAAAACACTCCCCGAACATACTCGCAAGTAGAGCTTATATTTACCCCACGTAGATTGATTGGATATCAATTTCCAGAAGTACACCGTTTAACCTGTATCTTCAAAGGAATGGAAGCGTGTTTGTGAAAAGATATTTCCATGTTGATAGGCGTGGCTGATAAATGACAATCAGTTGTACATTTTATGAAACTGATTTTATTCTGCATTATTCCCACTAATGAGTTTCACAAAGTGGACCAAACTTACTTCTCCAATAAAAGATACACATGGTTATGTATATTTTGTATAGGGATGAATCTTATCGCCATTACAGAAATGTGTATGGCGATTTGTGAAATAAGCTGTTAATAAAAGCGAGTTACCTTAATTGTTGAAGTTAAGGCAAGGCAAGATTGAAGTGTAGTCAAGTATAACATTGAAACTTGAATTGAACCAATTACAATGGCCCGTTTCTACATGGGCCATTTAAATGGGACCCATATATGTTCAAAAGAGGAGTGTACTGAAGACAACACAGTATACAAGTACAGTTGATAGGGTATTCTTGGTGTGTGTTTCTTGGTCTATCAACAAACACACCCACTTCGAAATCGTCATATTATTTTGTTTTAATTTTGTATGGACTTAATATTTGTAAATGATAAAATGCTGTATAGGAAAGCTTAATTTCTGGAAAGTAACATTTCTAAGCACTGGTATCACAAAAGAATTACAACGGTAATAATTATCGCTTAATTCGTAATAATGTTTGTGAGCGGTACATAGTAATAATTTGGTTTTCAGTATGTCGTGTGTCTGTTTGTCAGGAGAATAAAGTCGTGTTCTCTCTTAAACAAATAACAATTAAAAGGACAGACAAGTATGAGTCTGTAATTAGTTTAGGGAGTAGGGTTTTCATTTCACATACCCAAGGACATCAATAAGTAATGGATGACCTTCAGGATATGTTATTTTCCATTCTTCTGATTCCTGTCGAAGACGATCAAATAATTTGGCAAGGAGGTGAGAAGACTTGGATAATTCGTGAATTAAACGACATAAACATTATTGTACTACAACTTCTGCTTCAATAAGTAGTAAATAGTAATGTCGATAATCCCCGCTGTGATGTCATTGTGATAGGAATATGTTTTTCATATAAAAGTATATGTTGACTTAAAACAGCGAGAAATAATTTAACGTTAAGTAGTTTGAAATACACGTTATTGTTGTAGCCGATTAGTGTAATAGGGGAAGTTGTTTTATTGATACAAAAATTTAGTTTAGAATAACATTCTGTTCGGAGACCAAAAACTGAAACTGTGTATTCTCTACGCAATGCAGAATATGTTTAGCGGTTGATTTGAAAAAAGAATACACATCATATGAGCGATGATCGTATGACGTCCGACATGATGTAGGTAGTATACATTCGAGATCAGAGATCTTTGTCGTGGCACAAAAGCAATGTGTAACCGCAGATCAAATCTATCTCAGACTGTTCTGGTGGATTCCGACATCACCGGTTACTTATCACTAACTTTCTGTTGAACTGTCAATGAAACACTACGGTTAGAAAATCACTGCAATGCTCTGACACTACGCGGTCACCAAAAAATTAGTAAAATTTATTTAAACTCATTTAACTTAAATATAGGAGTTGAAGATGTTGACCTCAAATTACAGTATACAAGATTGATTGATTGATTGATTGGTGTTTAAAACCGTGCTTACGGGTATTTCACTTATAAAGTGTAATATACAAATGTTCTATTGGAAAATTACTCCCCATCTGACTACATTGACATGCTTCAATAAGACTGCCTTTAGACAGACGGCTACAGATTATAAGAAAGTTCACTATTGACGAATTATTCTTAACTGTTGACCCAGGTCGGTTCAAAGACTCCACTGACCAAAATTTGTAGCTGCTGTATCCATTAACTCATCAGTTACAAGAATCAGTTCTTCCACTTCACCGAAAACCGCTCAAGACCTCATCTTAAAATTAATCATCATTGCCTTAACGGGAGAAGGAAATGTGCAAAAGTAAATGGTCTCTTAGCCTTGAAGCTCAATTGGAAACGTCCCTTGACACTTCTCGTAATTTGCTAGAGTAAATGATCGAATCAGCTTTAATGTCTTTTGCAAAACAGTAACTTTCAATAGGTTAACCCTGCATCCCGGGAAAATAAGGAAGAAATCTCACGTTATTGGCCAACATCAAGCAACACATGACTGGGGCTAATTTGGAGCTTATATTAAATACAACAAAACTGTAAACTTATTTTTAATGGGCATGTATATTTTGGATGAATTAACAAAGACATTGAATGTATTGGTATTTAACGAAAGGATTTGATAAATAGATATTCACCTGAAACTGTTGGTGTCTTAAGTGTTGATTTGAAATTGTTTCACAAGATACTCCCACTGAAGACATCGGCCAATTCTCTTTAATTGATCACTTAACGATGATCATGCCTTAGACTGTTTATCTGAATATATATATATATATGGAAGCAAAAGATGTGCTATGGACTTGTACAATTTAGCCACTAGTGAAGCGGTCAGATTTTCAAATTGTTATATTCACAAGTAAGACCATGTTAACTGATGGCTGATGTTGTACCTTATATATGAAGGATGCATACTGCCGTCTAACATAAACTACCTGGATCTGGATTGCTCCAAACTATATATGTAAAGCCACCGTTCTTGTCCATATCAAAATCCAATGTTTTGTTGGGAAATCCAGCGGAGCATTATTACACACCTTGTCTTTACAAAGCAACATAAACTGTCTTAATGTTCAGAAATACACTTTCAATGCGGCTCTCTCTGGTATTGTCCCCATGCCGGAATTTGTTAAGCTTTGAATGTGCGCGATCTGTAAAACGCTGTCAAGTTATCGGCATAATTGTTGAATTTACCGGCGAAATTGACGCCACCGCATTTCGACACCTTTCCAATGGCGCTACATGTATTTTACATTTCATGAAATCTAAACATGCTCACTCTAAGAGAGACGTGATTTATCGTCCTATAGAAAATATCGTTGACCAATTTGTTTTTAAAAATGGGACTTGCAATGAATCATTTCGAAATTGTCTGGTATGACTTTAAGCACATCAAGGACGTGACTCTTGTATCTTGGTCATTCCTGATTACTGCTCTATTTTCTCGTCGTGTCCTTGTTCATCCGAATTAGGATTTGTTTTGATCAATACTCACCTTTAAAGAAAACAAGTAAATCAGCATCACAGCAGCTACTTTGAAAAACAACGCAGGTTGGTAATGAATAATGGCTGTGAAGTACCACTGACAGTCTACATTTAGAATCCGGAGGCCTAACGGTGATATTAATTAAATACAAATATAAAAATTGAATATCTTACCTTCTTAGTACCTGTTTCATTATATGTAAGTATGTACAATTTTTCTTAGATACTTGTCTAATTTCATCGGGTGTGATTTTACACAAAATAAACAATTCACAACAATCTTTCATCGAAAGACATCAGTAATGTGGTCTGTACATCACGTTTTCTTTTTTCAAACTGTACTCGTCTGGAAAGAGATTTGCTTTGATTAAGGTTTCAGCTAAAAAAAAATAGTTAAGAGGAACCCGACGATAGCAAATTTGAAACCTAGTGCAGTAGATATCCAGTATGGATTGCTGAGAGTTTGTAATCCTCAGTGTGATCGATTCCACAGAGAGGCTGGAGGATGATACAATTAAAAGAGTTTTCGTTTTCTGGTTGAAAGCCATGTAGACTGTATACCCATAAAATACCAGTATATGTTAAATCACCACAGATAGAACACGTGAAAAACCAAAAATACGTTAATAAATAAAACAAACAGAAAAGAGATTATGTGAACGGTACATCGAAGCGGAATCAGTAGTCAGATAGGCTTACCGCTGAACATAAATAAATGTTACAAATACAAGCAAAACACTTGACCAAATTATCGAATCTTGGAAAACTAACGAAAGGTTATATTTAAACTGGTTACTGGTTAGAAATCTTCGTCTGGACCCTTGTCGCGTTCAATCTTGTATTTGTGTATCCGAACTAGAAACTCTTTCATCAGACTAGACAAAGTCCTTTATATGGTTTCTATGGGACAGTAATTCCGTTTCAGTCGTTGTATTACATTGGCGCCCGGATCACTGCCAATGACGCCGTGACATACAGCCGTGGTGATTTATTTTCCCTTCAGTTTGAATGAACTGGAATTTGTTGCATCAACCCATCGGGGACTGGCGTGAGCAGCACAATGGACCCGTCAAAACAGTATTTTTAGGTTTTAAATGAACGCCAACGAAGGAGTTAATTCTGGATTTAAGTTTCTGTTTTGCTTTACCTGCGTCTCAAATTCAAATGCCAAGTTTGAAAGCACAGAACTGTCTTGGATAAGAATTTCATTGGCTATGCGTTATTTGTTAATATCCAAAATGTTTATCCCTTGTAATTACTTTTCGATCAGTGGTTGTGAAACTTTTACCAGTTAGCAGAAACAAATGCCACAAATGATCTGACAATCTAAATTCTTTCATGACTCAAGGTACTATCCTTTCCTAGCAGTATTGTTCTTACAACTCTTGGATAACATAGGAAAAATGTACTCGTGAATGCTCTCCGAGAAATTTTGAAAATTATCACATAGTATTGTAAGATCTTTTGGAGCTGATTACTGATTTGTCTTTTGTCTGCTCAGTATCAAATGCGGTAAGCTGATAAGGGAAAATGTTCAAGGTTTACTGTGTGGAATGGAAGGTCACAGACATACTGTCTGTATTAAAGACTTGAATAACCTTAATTCTGCAAAATTACATTACACTTCACATTTGATATTTATGTTGTGGAAGCTATTTACTGTTGGAGTAGGACATATACTTGAGATACCTTAAACACGATGTTTCAACCGTTCTATCAACCAATCATTTAGACTGTCAAAGCTGCCAATCAATCAATAATTCAACCGATCGATCAATCAATCAACCAACCAGCTAACCAACCAATCAGCCAATCAAATAGCCAACCATTTATCCGCGAACCATCCCATCAATCAATAAATAAATCAACTAACCAACCAGTCAATCAGGCAATCAACCAACAAATCTTGCAATTAATCAATAAATCAACCAATAAATCAACCAACCAACCAGTCAATCAAATCAATGGGAATCGTTTCACGTTGACATACACGAACGCTTCTGTCCTGAACGTCAAAAATGTAAGATGCCATATTTCAGGCCATAAGATCTGTTTCAGTTCAATAACGAATTGTCGTAATGTAGACCACACAATGTTAACGACACATTGAATTATGGTCCATTTTAGCAGACTCTGTAGCCTGGGGAAATCATTTCTCTCCGTCTGTCAAAAGTTTTATGTGGGAGTGAAGGTAGATGCCATGCTTCGACTTTATATCAAATGTGTGTTATGTGTTCCATTAAGACAAAGATAACGGAAGAATGGGTGTCAGTAGCCTTGTGGGCTTGAGTCTTAATGCAAAATAATATGGTGACCATTTCAAAACAGTTGTATATTGCTATATGTTCTGAATTTTTTTGCATATAATTACATGATTAGTACTTATCGTAGCTCATTAGTGTGATGACATTCTAACGTAAGCTTTGATGAAGTGAAATACTATTGTGATGTGGTTTAACTGGATATTAATATTTAAAACTAGAATCATCTATCTGAGGCAAATGCCAACAATTTGGCGCAAATAGCCCACCGTACTACCGTAATGAAGTCAGAGCAAAGTGGTGGCAATTAAAACAATTTCCTTACAATTTTTATCATATACACACTAGCTCTAGAAACTATTTTTATGTCATGGCATTGTGTTGAAAAATCATCTCTTACCATAAGAACAGTGCGTGTTTTAACATTTAACACGGCATTATTTTGATGTCCAAATCATATAAATTCTTTGTAAACAAATCCCCCTAAATATTTAAATTAAAGGTACGATACATTGTTTAAAGTACTTTTGTCGAACAGTTTTCCAGATATATTATTAGATATCAAGCTGATGCAGTATTAGGCCGCGTTAATCCAGTTATCTGTAACTAATAACATTTATAAAACACTCTCCGAACATACACGCGACTAGAGGGCCTATATATTTACTCAACGTAGATTGGCTACATCGGTCTCATTTAAACAGCGGGTGGTTGGATGGAGCTTCACATTGCCCTGGTGTTCTCGTTACTAAATAGGAACAGGAAATCGACTTGTTTGTGATGTCTTGGCATTGCTTTGTGTGATTGCCAGTGACGTCTTGTGGGTGAGAAATGTTAAGTACGGTGATAAACACCAATCTAACAAACAGATCCGTTTAAAGATATCATTAAAACATAGGTTTAAATGCGACCCTTTATGTTCAAAAGAGTTTCCTGGTGACAAAACAGTTAGCAGGTGGTTTTGTCTTAGTTTGTCAGCGAACCCCTCACTTCGAAATTGTCATTTTTGTAAATATACAATGCTCAATTAAAAACTTCAAATTTCGGAAAGCAAGATTTCTTAGCACTTACATCGTATAATAAGGATTATCGCTTAATTCGTCATTATGTCCGGCACATAAGCTCTTAATATTGTGGTTTCAGCGTGTTATTCTGTCGCTATAGTTAAATTCAGTCTTGTTCTAGCTAAATGGCAGAAGATTAATAGGAAAGAAAAGAAGGTGTCTGTCATAGGTTTATCGGATATAGGTTTTTAATTTAACATCACAAAGGAATTGGTGGATTCTAAGATATGTTTTTTTCATGCTGTTGAATCCTGCGTGAGAAGATAAAATAACTTCAACTTTAATAAGCATAGTTCCAGTGTTTCGAACAATTTTTAATAATAGTAAACATTAGCCAGATAAGTAGGAGGTTTTGTGGTCGCAGCAGTCCTTGGATGGGTGTCGAGGGGGAGGGGGCTAGGGGGAGGGGGCTAGGGGGAGCGGGTCTTTGGCGGAGGTACTCAAAGACCAACGAACTTTTGATTCCCCAAACAATTTTGTCTCTCTACAAGAATTACTTCTCTAACTTTATCTCTCTTCGAAGATAACCGGCCTGTAAGTCCCCAATCCTCGCACGATGTATTAAAATGACGCATTTCTAGAACATGCAATATATTCCTCATTTCGCTCATTTTCTTGCGAAGGAATGTAAATCATACCTTTAATGTTCTCAATCACTACCAAGACTGTACCATCCTGATAAACGACTATAACACTCAACACCATTGAATGCATTTTACAATGAGGCCCGAAAAAGACCAACAACTACCCTTTTCAGATAAAAGTCTCTAATACCGCTTAATAAATTTCAAAGCACGATAGATCAATTCAAGACGGGATCGCCCCTCCACTCATTAACAGAGCCTCATAACTGACTACAGCAAAACTGATTTTCTCATGACATATGACCAAACGCCAGATCCCAATTATTACCTCTGAAATAATCAGGCAAACCTTTGGCCCTCCAAGATACTCACATGAAACCTGTTTCCCCTTCTCTCAACCTAGCTGACAAGAGCTGATACCAAATCAATTATCATTCGGGTTTTATTGAAATTATAATATTACAACTTACTACTTTCCCCACGAAGTCCGAAAACCCCTCTGGAAACAAGTGTACCTGTATCTAATCGGATACTAATCTGCGCTAGTTTTGGTTCCTGGTATCAAAATTGCACACCGATCAGGCTAGATTGAGCACGCTGTCTAACTAGTATAACAATTGTAAACACGTGATAGAAGAGATTGAAAACCAATACGGACACTGTCTTTTAATGTATCTAATAAACATGATTTGCGTTCCACATAATGCATTGTTTGTGTGTGTACATGCATGGCATAGGCCTACTGACACTTGACGTATTTCAGATCTATTGTAGGAGGACCCGTGTGTTTCTTATCTTACAGCACAATGGCTAGGAAACAATTCCTGACGAACCAGATCGTCAATCAAGTTTTATTTAAAAGCAAAGCGTATTAAGAAGCCGATTAAGCAATCGATACATAGTGGGAGAATATTTTGTAGCAGTCTTTATGAATGATGTTTGTTAGCACTGACAGCCACGGAAGCTTAATTAATGCACACCGGAGAAAATAAAACGTGCAGAAAATTAGTAAACGGATGAATAGTACTTTTTCGCACATTCCTTGAGGCAAAATCTGGAGAAAGAGATCCAGTAGACAGACTTAATGCAAGGTGCTGACCTGTTTAACGGAGTCCACCAACGCTTTAGAAGTATGCCGTGCACCGTGGGAGTGTCTTCAATTTATCTCGGGGCTTAAAACTCTTAGAGCAGTTGATTTTGTTTTTCTTTCTTTCTTGGTGAATAGTTTAAGTGCAGCTGTTAAGTGTGAAAACGGAAACTTGATGTCTTGAATGACAAATGGCACAACTAATACGTTAAATTAGATACCTTAGTAAGGTATATATAGTTCTATAAAACCCCTTTAGTATGATCAGGTCTTTTTGATAACACGTATAACACGTGTCCTTTTTATATATAGTAAAAATCGATTACACAATATGTATATCCACAACGCACAAGGTATGTGTGAAGCATGGACTTCATGGATGAGTTTTATATATTGGATATGGATAAATGGGTTAGCAAAGCAATTGACAATCGGTAACAATACAGAACAATATATAAGAATGTATATGTACATTTACTGCAGATTGTGTACAAATAGAACAGACAAAAAATGTTCCTTAGTGATTATACAAAGTGGGGCATGAGAGTCGTGATAAATTATCGATGTAGGCGAGGATATTTAGATAATGCAAATCAAAACAAATGACAAAGTTAATGAGATACTGCACTGTAAATCCAAACGTTTAGGTTTTAAACGCAATAATAAACGAGAAACTGTAACACTTTTTAAACACAATAATGTGTTTATAACCATACCTAAACATAATGTTTAAGTAAGTTACACACTTTGTTTGAAATCAAAAGCAATGTGTTTAGTTGCATTAAACGCAATGTGTATAGCTTTTATTAGTTTAACACTTTTTAAACGGAATATTGTGTTTATTTGCCTGCGAAATAAACACTTAGTTTACTTCACATGACAATACCTTTAGCATTACTTACACTACAACTT
>JAQQZZ010041233.1:0-10390 GCA_030265115.1 Mopalia vespertina | reverse complement strand
CTTTTTAACGCAGACTGGGAACTTTGGGATAAACCCGCACCATCACTGTCTTACCAGGAAGTGATGAAGGGTCTACTTTTACAAAAAGCCCAGGTGCATAAAAAATGTGTTATGTGGGTCAACATTCAATTGAAAACTTTTATTCATTTAAAAAAGATTAAACTTGTTAGTATCTTTATAATTTGATTGTTTGTTTGATTTGGGTGACTGGTATCTTGGACTGGAATTGGATTACTGTACAGCTGAATGACATCAAAGCATAGTCCGGTGTATGTATACAGCTGTAATTTGTCTTGATACGATAGCACAGTTTACACCGTTTTAGCGGCTATCACTACATTTAGACATTCAAAATGGTACTAGGTTTATGACCAAGCGGGCTGTATGTAAGGCATGGAAGTAAGCCCGCTTCCGGTTTTAATCAAATGGGGTGTAACAATGCTCATAGGAATAGTATGTTACAGTTTAATGGAACATAAAAGCAGTTTAGTATCCCAAATCGAAGTATTTAATGTTATACAATTTATAAATAATTTGAAAAACCTGAAGTGAATGAAGAGTTTCAAACGTGTTCACTAAGACGGCTGTTTTTAAAAGTCGCCGACATATCACGTAATGAAAGCATTTTGAAATGTGTACTCACCATCACAGTCCATATCGGGTAGTGTTTCTGTTTTATCTAGGTATGTGAGATAAACTTGACAGAGCACACTCCTAGTCTTCACACCTGTACCACAGGTAACTCCACAGGTACTCCATGTTGATACTACAAAACTGAAAGGTAAGCAAGAAGATGGTTTGTATATATGTGTCACATGAATTGTACCATAAAGAACCCCCCTCTCAAATAGTACTCCGTGTTCCATTTTTTTTTTAATTTTCATTCTTCGGTGGTCTACATGTTTTGATTTTCCAAACAATTAAGACATTTCTGCCATTTGCTAAACACGAAAATCTTATCAATACAGATGACGTGAGAATTGTACCTCTGAGATGATACATATTAGATAAGCACGAATACAACAGCCTCCCACGCGAAAAGCGGGTGGAGGGAGAGGGGAGTGGACTTGTGGGGAATATGGAGGGTAAGAGATGGTACCACTCCACATCCCCGTCCACCTTTCAATGTAATATCTATTAAACAACTTACATATAAAAACAGTAAATATCGAACAACAAAAGTAAATAATAATAATAAGTGAAAGTTAAAATGTTGCTAAATTGATTTATTTTGTAATCTATATTGTATCACGTAGACCATGTTCAATGAAAATGAATATGTAATGCATATTATTAATCGCTGAATAAAATTCAGATTAAATCAACTGGAAAGCTAGCTTCTGTTAAGGATTTCAACATACCTTGGACTTGTGGTAGCTCTGTAATTAACATCTCCGTCCACATGTTTGGCATTTCGTTCTGCTATCTTCATCTCCTGTCTATTTTCTAAAAATGAATGTATCAAAACAATCTGAATATTATTACCCTTATATCTGCGTGTGTCACACCTAATTAAACACAACTTGTTTCCATTACAACAATTGCACATAAATTACCAACATATGACCTGTTTTTTCTCAATGAAAACTTGAAAACCTTCATATAGCATTTCTTAAAGCAATTGAAAATCTTCTGAAGCAGGCTGCAAAATGCGAGTTATATGAGCTATCAGGTACGAAAATAAGTATTTATGGAAAACGTTGGACACATCATATATCTTTGAAATAATACGTGTAACCCATTAGCATTTAAAGTTGAAACAAAACTTGATATTCTCTGCTTCTCCTTTTTTTATTTTTTATTTTGGCACATCTGTCTCTTTTGATGTCTTTCACGGCCGTGCACGTTAGCAATCAAAGACCAGTATCAGAAACAAAATAGTTACAACAAAAAAGTAGACATGCGTGGTAGTGTGCAGATGCAAGACCTCTTGTTGGTTGTTAAGTGAACATTTATATCGATGAGAATTTGGTATACAACGGTGACTCATTACTAAATATCCTAAATACAAACGTACTGACTGGTTATGTGTCATAAATACACGTAAAACTTCTTTACTTAACTCGTCCTAGCATGTCAAATTCCATTAAATCTACCAATAAGTTTCTAACAGTTGATAACATTGCAGAAAAGACATATTAATTATGAATTGAAGTGTATCGTGCTAAGAAAGAAATACTCAAGTGATCTAAGAATAAGACACAAAAGAGATACAACATCCAAAAGAACATTCTCTAAATAGCACAACACTTACCACCCATCTCGGTTTCCGAGCTACTGTCCTCTAGAAGTTAAAATAATGTGTACGACTTTAACCAGAGCCTTAAATTAGCTACATTTACTACAGTGGAACAAGGTACAGACTTCCAGAATAAATCAGCAAGAATTTCCGCTAACCGTTAAATTTGAATAAAAAAAACACTGACAAGAGATTCAGACATTGAAAGCATGTGAGATATTAAGCGAAAATGCCATTGAAAAAATTTCACCTTCCTGAGATTATGCCATTTTGTATACACTTGACAAAGACTTCTATCTCGCTCATTGCCTCGGTGACATTTTTGATACCAAAAATTCTTCAACAGAGACTATTCACTTCACACTTCACGTGTATTTCTTCCTATCGTATTATATATATGTATGTATAAAAGATGCCTCAAACCATTGAATTATTCAGAAACATTTAAAAGACAGAATAAACGTAGAAATAGTGGGAGCAAGTTGATACAATGGCAAAAAGTTTCCAAATATAAAGTTTTTGGTTTGTGTATATATATGCAGTCAATACAAATATATATTTAATTACACAGAATATCAGAATAGTTACGGCAATAGTCAATATGAAGTAACACTAATATAAATGAAAAGAATATCTACTTTCTAAACAGTCAATGGGGGTTTATATGTCAATATTCAACATGGATTACATTTGACTAAAGAGTAGAGCTAAATAAACTACCAGAGGGATAGAAAATATAGTGTTTATAAAAGACGGAAGGGGCAGGGATCTAAAAGGAGCACTAAATCGGAACCACTACTCACCCTCCTGGAGCTGAGTTATAGGTGCAGTGACCAATGTGCTGAGCTCTGTTGGTGCGGAGTGAATATTAGTTTAAGGTATCCTTAATGTTATTTAGCATTTAGTTGAAAGGTGCTATGAAAATATTATCTATTCCAACGTATCCGTTAAATCTTTGTCGCATAAAGAACAGAAATGTGCTTGGCCTAAAGAAATCAATAACATGAAACATATTTGGAGAAATCAAGAAGTTCCATTAAGAAAACGTTTGACATGTCAATGCCTTTTGTGGGACATTTCAAACTGATCTTCTTTAATGCCTCTGCCTCCTCCAGACTTAAATCAATATATGTTAAGAATAACTCCCAGACTAACTCGTTAATAAGATGCATAACCAATTCACTAAAAAGATGTAAAATGTGTAAAATGAAGTATGTTGCTCACCCACACCCCCACCACCCCGCAACCTACCCACACCCCCATTTGTTATAACACAAATCTACTAATGTTTACTTTTGGGCGTTTTAAGCCTATATCTTGAAACAAAGGACGTTACAATTTATTTACAGTTATTTTGGCGATTTGGGGTAAAAATCAAAACCCATATTTCTAACAGGAGAGCTCAATTAAACACCATACCTCTGCCGAAAATACCATATTTGCAGTTGAAGTTGTCCCCAAGAGAAACTACAGCTTTGCAACCAAAAAGCTATGACCATGGTGGGAAAATAACACCAATTACGTTTCTTTCCATGCTGACGTCGTTTAATTTAAAATATATCGACAATATTTTTTGTTTTGTGAATCCAATTAAGGTATCTCCAAAAGAACCGATATGTCCTATTCTTAAATTTGCACACCTTTATTCCATCAATGCTTGGCTGCGGTTTAACTGCATGGTTACAAATTTATAGAACTTTCAGAACATTTACATTTTTATATCAAAACTGGGTTGTTAGAATATTTCAAACTAAGTGATATTGATTTAAGAAGAGATTTTTTTATTTCAACATGAGAACCTTTTTTTTCTTAAAAAAAACCCCCTTTTTTTCAAAAGTTAGTTATTTTGTTCCAATACTCGTTGTAGCACCATTAATTATTTTTGCAATCTGCTGAAATTGTTACTTTAAGTTTCGGGTGCTGCAAGGGCGGCAGAAGTTATTTCAAAGTCAGATAACTATGATCCCGTTAACCTACCAAAAAATGCATGTAGATAAATCTGAAACTTTTAATGTCTGTTGCATATTTAAAATGTGCATCTGCGCCTAATTAAAGCAGAGAAGCACAGAATGGCTGAACATTTTACAACTGCTGACAGTCCGTGGACGATTTGCTTGCACACTCATACAGAAAGATGTGTTCTATTTCAGTAGTAACATATGTTTATCAAGTTCTCAATGGAACTGTACCATCTACTAAAAGTTATATTGTCCCAAAAGCAACAAGACACCAGAATTGGTTTATGCCAATCCGAAGATTTTACCTGTTGGCGTTTCACAGGCCACGTTTGATGGACAAATCCTAATGATTGCAGGTTTGCTCGTCTCTTCACACGCCTGTCCTGACATCTGGCGACATATAACCTCTCTATACTGACTGCCCTCATTACAAGTCGTGGTGCACTGTGGTTAAGAAAAAAATAAAGATGAACAATACTAGCTAAACATGTAAAGTATGTGATATACTAACATGGATACTTCATACCTTTTTGGCTTGTAGATAAATCTAGGACGCAGGGGCGATGATGTCAATACCCCACACTCAATACAACCAAGTCAGTCAAGCACTTGTCTATTCAAATTGGTTGTTGTAATACAATCGGCTTCAGGTAAGTTTTTAAACATTATCTTTAGTAAAGAATACTGGCTTATAGTGATTTTACATTAATGGAGTAAGTAAATTTTTATCTAACTCGCTGAAACGCTTTGATGCATACTAAGTTGTATAACAATAGTGATGCAAATCCTTACTGTATTAGTTGGCTACTGGCAGTCACTCTCATATGTTCGTTATTTAATAATTGTTCACATTTGTTGGTAAGAGACTTGCTGGAGAACATCCAATCTTTCAGAAAGCAATTTAAGTTTTCGATATCTCAAACCCTCATAAAATACAAATATAAACTCACTGGCGACCACTCCCCAGCATACCAGGTCGGGCACCGTTCAGTGTTGCAGATATCAGAAGACGGGGGACGAGGTTTCAAACACCTATCAGCTGGAACACGTTTTCTATTACTATTAGCTGTTTCTTCAAAGCAGTCAACATTTCGTCTCCGAACACCACCACTACAAGATCGCGAACACGGACCCCAATCTCTTGTCACCCATTCTCTGGAGAACAAAATATAAATGTTTTTGATTAAAGTTCCCTTTAAAACTGTTTAACATAATGACATACTATAGGCGGTACATTGATTGATTGATTGGTTGGTTGGTTGGTTGATTCATTCATTCATTCATTCATTCATTCATTCATTCATTCAATCACTCATTCATTCATTCATTCATTCATTCATTCATTCATTCATTCATTCATTCATTCATTCATTGTCTTACGGATATATATAGTTGTATATACCAATGTTAGAAAAACCCCACTTTTATTAAACTGAGATTAAATTGAATAACTTACTTCAACACAAATATCAGATATATGTCAACCAAAGACTAAATAGTGCCGCCTATACTTACGGAACAATACATCTCGATCTGATGCACTTCTTTTTAACTGACTCGGGTGGCGGGAGGTGTGAACAGTAAGCTGGGTCCAGGATACCACGGGTTGTCTTGTCAGTACATATTGGGGATGAGTGGGTTACGCCAACCTGAAAATAACAAAAATCTTTTTAAATTAAAATCCCGAATTAATTAACTAAGGCTCAAGCATCTATCCAATCCAAAGGATAACGTAAATAAGTAAATATCACACATGCAGGTAATGAGCCTACAACAAAACATTTCGGTCTATTTAATAAGTTAGCATTTGAAAACACTTTTACTTAAATAGGCTTTTCAGATATCTAGTCGAACATCAACTGTAACTAGAATGTCCCATCATTCAGGAAGTTAAACTTAGCACGATTAACCTCCCTGTCTAAAAATTGTGCAAAATCTGTCAATCTGGTTTGTCTTCTACACTCTTAAAAATATGGCTCTAACGGAACCTTTTACGGTTCTTCAGTTATGGCTCTGGTGGAACCCTTTATGGTTCTTAATGGAACCCTCATAGCAACTGTTCTGTGTATTTCTTCCTATCTTATTATATCAAAGAACCGGTTTTGTCCTTATGGTTCCATTTAGAATTATTCTGGTTCCATTTAGAACCATCCTCTTTTCTAAACAACCCTTAAAGAACCATTATTTCTAAGACTGTAGGATTACAAATCCTTTTAAGTAAACTCCATTCATTGCAATTATTACAGAAATGCTTACGTGAGCGTTTAAATTGACTTATGCAATGTACATATTAACCGCTCCGAATCGTTCTATATTCATTGGTTCATTTGGTTTCTTTCGGCGCTGTTCATGTCTCGTGAATAACATATATTAACGTAGCTTAAGAATTAAAGAATGTGAAGACAGGATTAGTTTGTTCTTTGGTCTTTTACGCTCGTTATGTTTATATATCTCCTATATATCTCACCCCACAAGTGACTGAACAACTGTTGAACTCCGAGAGTTCCCATTCCACTGCGGGTGGGCTGATCTCTGAAGGGAGACAACTCTTTCCGTCTCCTCCACACACCCCACATTCGTCGAAGTCTGCATGAGATTCCAGCTCATTATCACAACCCACTTTCTGCAACGCAATGAGAAAATAAAATAATTTACGATCCGTTCGTTACATTTAAATTCTACATAGACTAATACATGTTTTGTTCAACCGTAAGATTTTGAAGAAAAGACGATCCAAATTATCGTACAAAATAACAAGGCTTTCCGCATAAAAGACCACTTGGGATTTATCGGCAATTATCTCAAAGACCATTATTGTAAGTAGCAAGACATTAAAACTTGGATATCTAGTCATAAAGAAACTTGCATTGAATAAAGAAACCATTCAATGTGCATTGATTTCCAGTCTATTTAGTAATAGGGAAAAGTGCATTGGTGTTTTGCGCCGTTATTTAACAGAGGTGAGGGAGCCCAGAAGAAGCTACCATGGCTGCTGTCTCTCATATGGATGTTCCGAAGTGTAGTTGGATGTGGAATGAGCTTTGCAGGAGTCAGCATTTACGCTTGATGCTGATGTAAAACTATATCTTGTCAGAGTGACGTCTAGAGCCGGTTGTTCAAAGATCTGCTCGGTGAACAGACTGTATAATGGCGTTGTGTTACAAAGAATTCTGTTATGACATGGAATTATTTCTGACGCAACATCATCTAACCTGCTGTTTGGCAAACGGAGATTTGAAAAACCCGCACTAGTACGATAGGTTGAACCGATGCAGCTGTTATAACGACCCTATTGAAAAGGCGATATGATTCTGACTTCAAGTACAGACGATGAAACTATCAGGAAACTTGTCTATTTTTGGTGTGACCTTAGAACATGACTTCAAGCAACATAACAAAGATTAAATCACTAAATGAAACTGATGTAACACCTCTCAAAATAACTCTATATCGTCATGATGAATGAGAGGATATATGATAAATTGGAGGATATATGCAGCATATACAGCCAACACATATATTCAGCGGAAGAAGGTTTTTATAGGCCTAATTTAGCGTCATAACAGTATTCCGCAAGGCATTATGAAGCCAACAACAGCCTTAAGCTAGATTTTAACATCTGTTGAGTTCGATATAGATAAGAGAATAACTAAGAATACAAGCATCAATCCGTAATTGATTATAAGTAACGTTATTATAATTATTTTAGTGATTGGGTTTATTAAGGGTTACGCCTGTGTGATATTCGTAATTAGGAGGAATTCTTATCTTCATAGGCAACTAATGATTGACACACCCATGCTTTGAGACAACAACATTGCATTGTCAGATACAACACATCGAATATTGTTTTGTTTTTCTGCTCTTTTTTTCCTACATTTGTTAACGTCTCATTTTTCTTGCAACATGTAATGGTTTGATTTAATTAATGATTAATGCATGCAGATAGTTTGTAAGTCTATTTTTTAGACAAAAAATTAAGCTACAAGTCAAGTTTGTAAAGGTTCGTTTAATAAACCTGTACATGTGTGAAGAAAAACTCACAACAAAGAAAATTTGAATTATAATTATGTTTGCCATTTTTATTTGATATAGAAGATGTACGGATAAATAGATATGAGATTTGAATTCACAAATCACATTAAGCTATGTCAGATATATAAATATAGAAGCATCTGTCAAAAAGTGAATGAATTACGCTTCCTCGCTTCTGCATGGTCAGAACAGTTATTTCCAGCGGTATTACATGTCAATGAAAGTTTAGTATATTATAAAGGTAAAAATAAAGATTTCAGTGGGCTGTCATTTTAGAGATGATATAATGATATGTTTTGTCAATGTGGAATGTGTCTTGCTATCTAACACTGGCCGATAGCATCCTGTTTATGGTATAAGAAGTTGACAAACCGCTTTTTATAGCACGACTCCATTCATCAACGTAATGGTTTACATATTGCCCCTGTTAATGACTTGTTAAATCTATTCACCTGTCTGAAGCTACCAGCTACTCTCATTAAAGGTAATTAGAATTTATTACCTGTGTAAAAATATTTCCCAGTAAATGTAAAATGGATGTGTATCACATTGATGCTGTTCCGGGTGTAAAACAGTCAACATTGCAAAAGGAAATTCCGCGATATAGTCATCTCGGAATTGATTGCTAAATATATTTTACTTCGTATGTATGTTAACGCTGTGTCGCCCGAAAGGTTAATTCGGTAATTGGACTTATTTTGTGGAGATGGGTCCTTACACAATAAACTAGCCGAGAATTCTACAAATCATATAATGTTTATCTTGTTTTTATCTGAACCATAACTTTTATTAATGCTATACAAACGTCCATTTTTGCAAATATTCTTTCTCTCTTCGTTTTATAGGTGGACTATCTGATTAGAGGGGGTCGGCTTCGCAGTTTTAAATTTGACAACTTTAACCTGCCTCTGAACTGAGTGACTATTCAACCTGTAGCGTATTTAAAAGTAAGGTTTATTCCTAAAAACCGATGAATAAGATTTTAACATACGAGGATATATCACAGTAGGCAAAAGTCGAAGTTTTCGTCAACAAATACTTTCATACAAATATGTACATTCAAATTACGGTTAAATCAAATTGAGAGCTATCTCCTTCCTGCTTATATTTCAATTTACTAAACTTCACAGAAGATCATATCTGATAGATCATATTCCTACTTTCTGAATTGGTTTGAAAATGTCTACCCTAACAGACTTATAAAAATATGGCATGTGTGTTTATGCATTTATTTATCAGCCGAAACTCTAATCCTTTAAATAATACACTTTCAGTTGTATCGTGTAACATTATAAACTGTCTCTTATCAATGATAAAGATACAAGAGAACATTAAGATTATGTTTATGTGTAGATACACAAGCGAAGACTTCACTCGGTATGACATATTTAGTCGTCAGTCATCAGCTAAAAGATAGATTACCCTCAAGCACCAAAAAGGACTTCAAAGGAGTATATTTTTTCTATTCTTAAACAGACTTCTACTGATTATATATAAATAATTAATCTTATGCAAAAGATACTTTGATACTCACTCTTACCGAGGGTTAAGTTTTGTATATGTCTGTCATAGTCATGTCTGTACAAACAATATCATGTGTACCATAAAAGTTTTATGACTTTATGATGCAATGAACTTCGCCTTTAAGTAGGAGCACCGACGATATCTTATGAAATCTGTGTAACGCATGTAAGCTGCAGAAATTCTTCATTTTTATATATATCTTTTAATTAGTGAATTAATAAATAGAGCTTTATAGCCTGATTCAATGCCTTGGTTTATACTTGTCTTTGTCTGCAGTGGTGACTTAAATACAGTTTGGAAATAAAAATAATTTATAATGTGCAAGTAAATATATACTTTTCCTACAATACACATATAGCGAATTTCCGTTCCTTACATTTGATTCAGTAATGTATAATAAATCTGGGATTACAATATACAGGGATATGTAACAGCAAGTTTTAACCTTGATTTGCCGGTGAAATCACGAACTCTCTCGCGGGAACGGGCGAGATACTATACCGGTTTGCAAGCAAAGAAAACAGTGGCATTGAACAAAATTACGAAAATTTCACTCTTTAATATTTCCATTTTACAGCTGCTTTCAGAAATAAAAAGACTTAAGTACATATAAACGACTATCTTTATTTCCGTA
>JAQQZZ010041222.1:0-10390 GCA_030265115.1 Mopalia vespertina | reverse complement strand
GAAATGCTGATGTCGTCAGATAGTTTTATGTGTGCCTGGATTGATTCAATTGAATAACACAGAGGGTGTATTCATTGTAGTATAAAATGGAAAAAAGAATCAACAGGTTTTCAGTTGTAAATGTTCTTGTACACTACGCCAAGAATTGCGAATATGCATGGCCTTTTTTTTAAATGTTCTAAATCAAACTTATTCAATATGGTGCTTTGGATTGAGCTCATACGTGTAACATAATGAGTTACGGAGCTGTATCTGAAAGATGTATTTTCCAATAGTTGTTAAGTGAATAAATCCTACAAGCAATTAGATTGTTTAAACGACAAGATACATGTACATAGAAGCAGTGCCAATTCCAGCCAGACACAACCGTGCCTTGCTCCTTACACCGAGGCTAAGTATAAGGAACCACGAGTCGATATATTTCAAAGTAAACTCGAAACTCTGGGTGTCGCTTACTCTCGTCTGCGTCTGGATAACCAAAATATAACCCCGTATATTTTGTCTTCCGTATTACAAAGCATTTTTAAAAAACACACTGATCGCATCTGGATGGAAATACAGGATGTGCTATACCTAATTGATACGGATGAAGCGGATGCCTTCAAGCAATTGCTTTGTCATGTAACCATCGATAAGGCTGACGTAATATTGTAAAAGGTGGTCGATTATAAAGCACCAATGTTTGAATGACCCAAACTACATGCCGCGCACAAAAGCAATTGCAAGACTTGGTGTAATGTTATATTTCCCAGTACAGCTACCGCTCATATTGATTGAAGTTACTAATTAAGATCAATAAATTATCCAGTAATTGTTTTACCTGAGCTCCCATGTCATTAGTTTGGTATGTGTCCGTGTCCTCGGTGGATACAATCAACAGTGACGGTATTTTTAAATTGTTGTTCGTTTTAAACGTTTTTCCGTACATAAAATAATAAATGAAATGCACAGTGCTTCTCGATATTATGAATTATCATCATTTTAAGAAAGCACTGTTTTGCATAATGAAAATAATGTATTTCTGCTTACTTGACGTTTCGCAGCAATTTATTGTTAATTTATGTTATTTTGATGGAGTTTGTAAAAAGAAGACCGCACAGACTGATAAAAAATGTTTGAATGTAGAAAAATATCGAAATGCTATTTTTGAACTTTGAAAAATTAATATACAACAATAAATCCCTCCTCACCCACTCTGGTACAAGGAGTTCAGTGGCTCACAGATTGAGAACATGTTTGGTTAGAGTTTAGTGGTTCATACATTGAGAACATGTTTGGGTAGGGTTTAGTGGTTCACAGATTGAGAACATGTTTGGGTAGGGTTCAGTGGCTCACAGATTGAGAATATGTATAGGTAGGATTCAGTAGCTCATAGATGAGAACATATATGGGTAGGGTTTAGTTGCTTAAAGATAGGTAATATGTTTAGTTGTTTTTAGGGTTTAGTAGCTCACAGATTGGAAACATGTTCGGTTGAGGTTTAGTGGCTCACAGATTGGGAACATGTTTGGTTAGGGTTTAGTGAGTCAAATATTGGGAAAATGTTTGGTTAGAGTTTAGTATCTCAAAGATTGGAAACATGTTTTATTAGAGTTTAGAGGCTCACAGATTGGGAACATGTCAAAAGTCAAGTGGCTCACAGATTGGGAACACATTTTTTTTAGGGTTTAGTAGCTCACAGATTGGAAACATGTTTGGTTGGGGTTTACTAGCTCACGGATTGCGAACATGTTTGGTTAGGGTTTTGTGGCTCAAAGATTGGGAACATGTCACAAGTTAAGTGGCTCACAGATTGGGAACACATTTTTTTTAGGGTTTAGTAGCTCACAGATTGGAAACATGTTTGCTTGGGGTTTACTAACTCACGGATTGCGAAAATGTTTGGTTAGGGTTAAGTGGCTCACAGATTGGGAACACATTTTTTTAGGGTTTAGTAGCTCACAGATTGGAAACATGTTTGGCTCGGGTTTAGTGCCTCACATATTGGGAACATGTTTGTTTAGGGTTTAGTGGCTCAAAGGTAACGAACATCTTTGGTTAGGTTTTAGTGGCTCATAGATTGGGAACATGTTTGGCTAGGGTTTTGTGGTTCAAAGATTGGGAACATGTTTGGTTAGGGTTTTGTGGATCAAAGATTGGGAACATGTTTGGTTAGGGTTTAGTGGCTCAAAGACAAGGAACATGTTTGATTAGGGTTAAGTGGCTCACATATTGGGAAAACATTGTTTTTAGGGTTTAGTAGCTCACAAATTGGAAACATGTTCGGTTGAGGTTTGGTCGCTCACAGATTGGGAACATGTTTGATTAGGTTTGAGTGGCTCAAAGATTGGTCCTGGCATGGAAACCCAACAAGGTAACGGTTAGCTCTGATAATGCCTGGGTAGTGAAATGTGTACTGTAAGCCCGTATGCTTTTATCGAATTATATAAGATCACTGACGTGTTGCTTGAGTGGGTCTGGGATACTTAGGTACGATCAATGATGCAGGTCAGGTTGTTTGATGGATTATTGATGATGCATCTAGAAGGTAACTTAACCAAATGTCTCAAAGAACTCGTCTTGCTATATTGGATTTGAGAAGACAATAGGGGCTCCAGGCGTCTATTCAGGATACACATCCGACTTCATTGATTTAAAATCTTATTAACACACCAGTAATTATGTTTATCACCTAATCTCCTGACGTACTTGTTGTAACGTAGTATTAATAATTCAGACCGGTTTAATTCATTTGAGTTTATTTCTTGGCGACGAAAAATGTTAATGCTTATTTATCTGTAACAAAGTGTAATTAAAGAGACATTCGAACTACCCTATGGATCGTTGGCTGTGGCTCATCCTACTAAATGAAATATAGAAATCAATTCATTTAAATTAAATATCAATAATACCTTATTGTGATTAAAAACAAATAAAAAGACACATGGTGTTAACACGATTCTGAAAATCAATATTCAAAGCAAACAGAAACAGGATAAAATTGTTTAAGAATCACCCACGCTGTTCCTCCTTGCCGCCAAGGACTCTGTAAAATAGTCCTAACTCCAATATTTGGATAAACATTATTTGACAAAAACTCATGTCGAAGTCTCCAGCCATGGGATTGAGATTTTGGGATAGAGTCGTAAAAGATTATCGAAATTTTCGCCATTTAAAAGCGTATTCACATGAAAGTGTGTTGGATACGAACGTTGCTTTGATTTAGGACACTTGTATGAACCATAGTGAGTAGAGTACCGGTGCATTACTGTCCCATGTGTGCAAAGTGTATCTGGTCGCTAGTGAAGCTAATGTTGTTGCATCGATTCCTTGGCTAGGTCGAGGTTTTATCCCGGCTGTTTAACCTATGATTCCGATCGGGACATTCTCAGACGAAAACTTGACTTTTTGGAGGGTGCAGTTTATTTACTTTGGAGGATTTCGTGCCATGCCTCTGAAGGTCACGGCCAAGTTTTTTTGTCTGTGTAACGAGTGGCACTTAAAGATTCGGCAGCCTACAAGAGAGACAAGACCTTTGTTCCTTTGAAGCCAAGCGTATGGTAATAACTTTCTTATAATGACCAAATGTATTTTTTTTTAAAAACAACAATATGGCTAGCAGTGCCATTTCGTTCTAATGATTTTATCGAATCTCTAAGAATAAATGTATTGTATGTTGGTTGTTCGGCACGGCGCTTTCCATTGACATCAGTGGAGAGGGTTCATAAAATTTAAAACTTTGATTATAGCAAAGTGTCACTGTGTTCTACATTGGAGATTGTCACGTCAACAAATCGCAGGGTCGTGTAAAACATATGGTGCATGGACAGAGGATAAGCCAGAAAAGGCTGTGTGTGTAACAAGATTGGATGGCCACAAACTTAACTACAGCTAAATATAGGTTGGGCGTACGAAAAAAATAGGATGGTCTATTACTTAACTATGGTCCGCGTTTGAAGAGATAACTTAATATAGGCTTGGCATGTGAATAAAGGAGGATGGCCACATAATTTGCCAGGGTGGCATTTGAACAGATTGAAAGCCAAAAATAACTTGCGCATGGGAACAGAAACGATGCATGCATAATGGTAGAAAGGTTTATAGAAAGGGAAATAGTGGGAAGTTCCTATGCCTTGCAAACTGAGTGATGCGATGGTTCATTCTCCACGCACATTCCCATGTCTGATTGATAGGCTGTAACGATTATGCCAAATGTTTATGTTATATTATAAAAAGAAGTCGCTTTATATGCTTATGGGTCCCACACACCTTAATACTAAACCAAGGTGCATTTGCAATTTTGTTGACTAATAAGAGATAAAAGAAAAGGAAATGTTTGAACTCTTACCCCCTACTGATATTAGAAGCAATGTAGTTTGCGAGGCATTCAAATCGGCCAGCCAACTTCCAACCCTCTTTGATTGCAAGCAGATGTGCAAATATATAAAGACAGTATCATTGGGGAATATATGAATATTAATTGTCATATACAAAGAATACAACGAAATAACAGCGGATCAAGAACGGAACCTGGGGTACACAAGTACGATGTGCATTGTCTAATTAGGATTGAAGCTCTTTTAAAAATACCAACTGACGCATGTGCTGTAGATTGCTGGAAACGTATTTTGTTAAATATATGCGATAAACATGTGGTTTTGAAAGAATTCCCTTCTGCCTACAACGAAACATAAATATTACTTTTTGCAATAATGTAACGATTTAGGGATTTCAAAGGAAAGGTCAAGCAAATGTATAACAGTTTACTTTTCTGGAATTCGATACAATGGCACCAGAGTTTTTAAACTTTTAAACAAATGGTTAAAGACGGCTCTTTGCTATGAAATTTTATAAGGTGTATACGTCTACATAATAAGAAGCAATGGGCTTTGCACCCTTTTTGATTAAAGTGTAACATTCGCAACTTCCTATCATGGAGGATAATCACACTGTTGGGTTAAAAAATTTGGTTAAATTTTTTGACAATTCTACATGTCCTTCATACAAAATCTAGATTTATACAATCAGGGCCGATGGCTTTATAAATGTGTACAGTCTCAAAAAAGCGAGCTCATCGGTCTCCGTGATAACTATATCGGTAACAAGTAGAGGCATCCCGAGGTTTTACGCTTGAAATCACAACAGATTAATCGTTCCCAATGCAAGCTCTAGAGAGCTAGCCAAATTTACTTCACTTTCCAACTGATATGAGTACTTGTCAGGTCTGAGAAGAGGATGGGCTTTTTAAGATTTTAAGATTCCGCAAGGATTTGCTATTAGATTTGCTCAGCTTTGTTTTAGTTTTTTTTCTGGATTTCCTAAATATAGTGTTGTGTTACCACTTTTCTCTCTTGGCTTCAGAAGTTATCCATCTCTTGTCGTTTGGTTAAATGAGAAAAAACTTATTTGGAATTGCAACATTGGCTAACAAAATCGATTAAGTTTCGTGCGATAAGATCTCAATTCTTGCTATTATGGTGTTAATATCGATAGAGGGATATGTTTTTCTTTCGTACTCATGTGTCTTTTTCGTAGTAGTTTTTATCCAACATCAAATACATTACATTTATATCGCAATAAAGTTATTAATTCCTTATAGTCTCCCGTGTCAAATCTGAGATTTTTTTGATAAACGAACCTTAATCTTCAAATGTACAGTTCTGAGATTTCGTTGTTAAAACGGCCGTCACTGCAATAGGAAACAACGGGATTTAAATTTCGAAAATTGTCATCAAACTTCGATCAATATCCTTTCCCTTTATAGTATCAGCCTTTCTGTTTAATTGATTGTTTACAAAAAAACATATATAACTTCAAGCAATCGATAGTTCTGTCGTGGTAAATAAACACATTAATACACTGGATGTAACGTATTCTCTGAATCCAGTCGCAACAAGTCCAACTAACAGATTGTGGCTTTTTCAATGCAAACACAATCAAGACAAAAGAAATGCCGTTTCGTTGTTAAGTCCGAAGACACACTTATTTCATTGTAAATCTATTGTTCGGCATTGATTTTGACCTTGGCTACAGATAATTTTATCAAACTATTTATAAAATTTTGATCAGTTATAACAAATCTATTACTGACAGAACCGATTTTAAACATTAATTTTCTCCTAACTGTTCTCGAATGTCAAGCTTAAATCTGGAATTACCCAGTCTCATGTGTTTTTAAATTTAACGCAATAGATTCCAGCCGATATTTTTTTTATCTATTAAAAATTTAAATCTTCGTTTTCTAATTTTTTTCCAAAAATACCATTTTTCGCCACTCATTCAAAAACTGCTGGACGAATATTAAATAAAAGTGAACAAACAAGCTGTTTAACGTCCAAGCTTTCGGTACATGACAGCCCCTTTTACAATTCATGTAAGGACATTTAACGGCATTTTTGGCTAACAGCATTGATATTGTTTTTTTGAAGTTTTAAATCGACCAGCACACCAAAACATACAAGGAGCACTATACATGTTCGGCAATGGACAATAATATGGGACGAATGAATGTACGGGCAAATTTTACCAGATAAAGTGCTCAATAACCGTTGTTGCACCGCTCGTCAATTTGCATTCTATGGATACAGGTGATCTTTCAAGCAAAGAGATTGTGGCTGTGCTTATCAACACCTCAGACAGCTACTTAAAAATGACATGAGTTTCTCTACATTCACTTTATCGTCAATTCTATTTTTATTTCCCCTTTGATTTGAAAGTGTATAAAGAGACATACATGTATTTCTGGATGCTATTTGTTTTTTACACTGGTGTACTTCTGCCATATGCCGGAATACCGAGCTAATCGTTGGAAAAAACCTAAAGAACCGAGGATGAAATTCTGAAGACAGCCATCGTGCCAAGCGCCGGAAAATCCTACATAAAAAGTCATCAGACGTTCTTCAACTTTCCGAGAAAAAAATATAGCTTTACATTGCTGGTAACAATCAGACTTCGTTTGTTTTCAAATATAAAAGAGCTCTCTGCTCTATGATGACAACTATTGAGAATGTGCCTAGTCAAAACGGAAATGTCTTTATTGATTCCTGTGAGACATAAAGTCAGTGAAGCCACATGCTGTTACAGTGGAAAGATTACCTAAAGAAGACGTCTTGTTTAAAATTGTGGTTTAAAGGCCGCTTCCCTGGTATGGATTTTGCGGCCCTAAAGAAGACGTCAATCCATATGCAGCTTGTATACTGGGCACATCAAGATTGTTTTGTTTCACTGGGGTTTAACGCCGTACTAATATCCCTAACATGACCAATGAGTGAAAGTAACCATCCTCGACACCCGACATTAGCTAGAATACGCTAGAATACGCCCGGTCGTTTTTCTCATTAGATGGTAATGGTTAGAATCAATTTATCGCAGATTAAAGAAACACTTTTATCTTTTTAATGACACTTTTAACATATTGACCTTATCCACATTCACCCATTCATAAGAAATAGTTATCTTTCTAAGTGATTCTTGTTACATACTTGTGTGGTAAACCATGTTATACTGATGAAAAGTGTATCTTGGAAATTAACATTAAGTCTGATGCATTTGGTTTAATCATGTTGAAATTTGTTGTCAAAAGGGTTTTAAGCTAAACAGGCCTTAACAGATGAGAGTGCTTTCCGTTCTGACAGCTTGAATTTAGTTTCAATCATCATTAAAGTTTTTTTTATAACCCACACCAGAGTCGCATAGTTTCTGATTACATTTCACCGTGCCTAAATTAGTTAATCACATTGCCATAATGTTTGTCTGTGTAACCGTATACTAACGGCAATTTAACAAAGACAATCTCACAGCAACTTTTGGCCGTCGACCAAATAAAACGTTCAGTAATTTGTTGACCATGTCGCGGCAAATAACTTCCACTTCTTCCATTTCCATGGTCTACCAGCTTCAGAGTTCATATTTACCTGTTGAGCGGTAGTCAGATGGATCTTTAGTTGGTTTGTTTGTTTGTTTGTTTGATTGAGCTTTAATTAATTAACAAACAAGATGACATCATAATAACTCGGCTACGCCTAGGTAAAACCGATCTGCACGGGATGTAATCAAGAGGACGATACAATAGACCGCATTTTTACTAAATGCCCCAAAAGTAACAACAAAAGGAACATACTACAATACAAACTGAAAGAACAATGTATTTCATTAACATTGCCAGCTATTTTAAATCCAAAGGTACACCACAGAAATTATGTATACCAGCTACTCATTGAATACATAAAGTCCACCGGATATTATAACCAAATACAACCAAATGTAACATAGAAAAAACAACAAAGTCGAAGGAAATTTGATTAAAATACAACAAATAATATTTCAAATAGTTATCTCATTTTTGTTCGTAATAGAACTATACGAGCAGCGGAGATACCTTGATATTAAGAGCCAATGCTGTATAGATTCTCAAAAAGATAACATAAAAGCAAAACAGAAAAACAAATGCATACAAGCCGATAGATACAAACAGATAAACCAAATAATAACAAATTTCAGATCTCAACGAATTGTGAGCTGCGGAGATAACTTGATATTGGTGGCCAAAGCTGTATATATTCACTAAACCAAATACAAAAACGAAATAAAAAAAATATTTTAAAAAACAAGGTGCATAAACACGTTCATCCTCACAAAACAAAACTTTTCTCAAACTATATATATAATCGAATAAAAAAACCAAATAAACAAAAATTAACATACTTTCGGATATAAACGAATTGTACGAGCTGCGGAGTTATCTTGATATTGAGAGCCAAAGCTGTATATATTCTCAAAAGTAAACAATTGCTAAGTTATATCCAATCACGCAAAACCTATATTGATACACGATATGCTGTTTGGAGGCGTAGATACCATGGACTGTGTGGGCCGCTGGAAATGCTCACCAGCGACTATTGTAAACAAAGGGGATTAAATTCATAGTACTTATTTTATTTATTATTTACTTTTATGCTTTAATACTTGTTATTACTAAAATAATTGTTATTACTTATTGTTATTATCACAGCTATTTAATTGTTAACATTCCTCTGACATTTATATTCAAAGATAAACTACACGTATTTTATGTATCTATTTACATATAACCAAGATAAACACAAACTTATGCCAGAACAAAACTAAAGACCAAATTCACTGTACCCATAAAGTCAAGAACTATATCACACAGATCATTACCATGCTAAATAAATATGTGATACCTTACACTCCGCGTGAAACATCAAACGCAATTACATCCTGAAGACCTGCAGGCTGTCCCTATGCCTACTAAGAGCACTGTTACCGACACATATTTCTGCTGACAGGTTTTATCACCTATGGAGGCAAGGTGCGAAAGGAAGAGAGGCTTAATGCGACAATCTTGTTTTCCGCCTTGCCTTGGGAAGATGACAAAGACAGGTGGGGTTTCTGTTAGCATCCCCATAGTGCTGCTAGCGCCAGCATCTGCACTGTACAAACTGTTCTGTCTCATATAGGAACACATGAACATACGCATGAAATCACACCTTTCCTTGGAGAAGTTGATACGGAGAAAAGGGTTATTCGTTAAAAAGCTGGAGTGCCGACCATTTGTGACGATGCGATGTCGAAACTTCACAACAAGAAACCACTTGAAGCTGCCTTCTACTCTGTGAAATCTTCGCTTTATAGAGAGCGCCGAAAAATGTTACAGCCGCTGCCGAAATGTCGATAAGATATCAATATAAATGGGGAATGGAGCAAGACAGGAGCTGGCGACACTTATCTAATGGCTGAAGATTTTGATTTTTCCTACTGCCCAGGTGTACACGACCAACGCGGTCGTAGAAAACAAGATGTTCCCGCTGGTTTAATATGCTAGTACCCAATAGGCTAGAAACTACGTATGAAAGGATACTGCGGTAAGTTATTTACCATCGTTATTTCATCTTCAGTATTATGAATACAGAAAGTCGAAATGTTATTAACTAAAGGTGCGTCTGTGAGGCATACCACAACGCTGCGCAGTCCACCATTCCAACGGCCAGTTTGAAGGAATGTTTCTTTCACTTTATCCAATGTATCTGGAGACAATGTCAGAAACTTGGACTGCAGTGTCAATATCGAGACAATCCAGAGGTGCGCAAGCTTGTCCGTCGTGCTGCAGTCCTGCCACTTGTACCAGTAGATGATGCAGAAAGTATATGGGTCAACGCAATCGCAGAATCCCCGCTAGATCATCAATTCAATGTCTTTATTCAATTTGTTTATTCACTCTAAAGACCAACGCAGGGTGGCACGAGAGGAAGATAAATACATATATAATACATGGTGGTTTAGAGTAGAATAGAGCACATATCTATACAAGGATGTTACTACTTATTAGACAATTTAAAGCCTTTCACAATGTATTTAACCAAATTTGTTAAAATAATTTGGTGATGTGTAT
>JAQQZZ010041211.1:0-10391 GCA_030265115.1 Mopalia vespertina | reverse complement strand
GTACAATTATCGTATTGTCATACAGTCAGTGGTGTACAGCACAATTATCGTATTGTCATACAGTCAGTGGTGTACAGTACAATTATCGTATTGTCATACAGTCAGTGGTGTACAGCACAATTATCGTATTGTCATACAGTCAGTGGTGTACAGCACAATTATTGTATTGTCATACAGTCAGTAGTGTACAGTACAATTATCGTATTGTCATACAGTCAGTGGTGTACAGCACAATTATCATTAATATCCTTTGTTGAAACATTTCCTCATTCTTGCTAGGTTTAGGCAAGGGACAGTGTTTTCGCTTCTGTCTGGTATAAATTGCAACCTTTCATATTGCAGGTTTTGAATAAAGAATTGACCATAATTGAAGGTGGACCTGAGGGTCATATCAAGGTCACATGTCCTCTGCCTCCAAACAGGTTCTGTACTTATGCTCAGCCAAATGAAACCTGTGTGTTAATTGTATCTATCACATTTGAAGTTTCCAAGAATGACCGCTGTTTTGATGGAAGATCGTACTCACAGGCTGTATTTTCTCAGAACTTGTACACTGAAGGAGTACGGCCTCCTTGTGGTGTTTACTTCACACAACACAACTGGATGGAAACACTAGATATTCCTATTCTGGCAAGTCGGGATGGCTTAAAAGATAATGATCAGAAACGAATTGTAAAAGTGTATTCAACAATTGCCAACAATAGTTCAATCCTAGAAAGAACACCGACATCTTCCGTCCTGGTAAGTTATTGCAGTCAAACCTTTCGGCACTCAACGGTTGATTTGATTTTATTTGTTTTTAAATTAAAAGTTAATTTTTGAAAGGAATGTTTGCATATACATGCCTGTAACCCAAGGTCCCGGGTTCGATTCCCGGTGGAGGCAAGCAAAATTTTCTCTCTTCATTTATTCAAAATATATATATATATTAGATTGTCCTTATCTGCAACTAAGTTATTTTATGTACTGTAATTTTGACCTAATATTTTTATTCAAGAGTGATTTAAGTTTCTTTGAAAAAGAAACGTGAATGTGACATAAATTCAGATGTACGGTCAGTGGATAGGAAATATAAAATATTGTTTTCATTTATGGTTATGGTGGAATTTAAGTCGGATGGCGAAAAAATATGTGTATGAAGATTGTTTTTTTCAGTTCTTCAGTGGTAAGCGTGTCGGCTTAATGATCTTACTTACATATTTCACTCACGGGTTCCGTCTGTCCCCCTCATGTATACGAGTGAGTCACACGATGTTGTTCCGGCAATCGCGGAGCTGGACTTTACGAGGTTTCTTCTCAGGTCTTCACCGTATTTAAGTCAAGCACAGGGTGAAAGAAACAAAGAA
Organism: Mopalia vespertina; assembly: GCA_030265115.1. Classification (NCBI taxonomy): domain Eukaryota; kingdom Metazoa; phylum Mollusca; class Polyplacophora; order Chitonida; family Mopaliidae; genus Mopalia; species Mopalia vespertina. The sequence continues at coordinate 9,045 of JAQQZZ010041211.1, read as the reverse complement.
GTCAATATACCTCAATTCGCTTTCCGCCCTTTCTGTGCTCCCTTATTTTCTCATAGCTCTGTGACTAACGGCAGTATGTAACAAGTCTTAGATACGATGCTATCTTTACTTAGAATCTGAGAAACTTTATTATTTTTATTTTTTTTCTCAATATTTTTGACATTTTGGACTTTGACGTGTTAGTGTACTGTTTCAATACACGACTGTCATTTAAATGAAATACACTTTCAGAAGGCGTTTAACACGTGTCAACCTATCAAATTCCGCCATATATGCTATATTCTACTTCTTACTTATAATGTTGTAGGTAACCCTCCTACTCACACCACTCCTTTTCGTGGGTACTGTCGGAACTCCGCCTGGACACAGTTTGACAGGAAATGCTATGAAGTTCCCAGGAACTACAAATCATGGCCAGATGCACGGTTTGCCTGCTTACAATTGGGCATGCGCCTGGCGACCGTCCACAGTCAGAAGGAGACTGATTTTCTGATAAAACTTCTCGCTGATAAACGCATCCATCGTAATATCTGGCTAGGAATGGTGAATGCTGCTAAAGGTATGATTAATACGAAGAAAGATAATGCTGGAGTTTTGTCCCTTTAAACTCAGCTAATGTAGCGAGGTGATCAACAGACTTATACATAATAACAACACCGAAGAGAGATACTGAATTCATTTTGATTCAGGATTATCTAATAGGTTAAAGTAATATTTGAAAGTACTCTCACATGGTCTGGCTGTAAAGATGTAGGAACAAAGTTAAGACACTTTACACAAATGTTATATGTGCATCGTCGTTACAAGACGAGTGACATAAACGACCATATGTACAGTAGTGAAGACTTTCAATAGTTATGCTATTTATTAATGACTGTGTTACCTACTGCAACTTTTAAATGTCCTATCCTCACACTGATATGAAAATACAATAATAACCTTGTCCATGTAAACCACTGGTCTCCCGTACTGCTTATAGAAGCTCTTGCTACAAAAAACAAGACGTTCTGCTCTTAATCAGAGTATTGAAGTCCGTTAGGAAGTAGAATTACTTTGTAATAGGTTGGATAACTGGCAGACCATTGTCTGCCATTCATATCAATGTGTTTATCTTTCCGAGTTGATAGGCCTCAGCCACTAAGTATTTGAAACCATACCTAAATCAAAATATAGACTTTGTCATGAGTTCATTGGACGTAAACTGATGTAGTAAACTGCTTGTATGAACGTTGGCTTAAACATTCGAATTTATACTACATATCGGTGAAGACATGAGCTACTCCAATGTCGGCCTATGTAGATCTACAAGCATTGTAACATATACACACAGCATCTCACCGTAACTGCATCAGATGGGCCCCGCCTTGATCGAGGTCCCTCTTATGTATCATCTCCTAAAACGATTGTAATGTTGGTTATGGAGATAATTTGAGTAGAGCTGTCAGTTACATATGCTGTTATTGGCAGAAAAACAACCTACAGAAAGCAGCAATGTGTTATATTCCAGTCCTGTCTATTGCCCTGACATATCTAGTGTTTCTAGGTTTAGAACAGACGAATTTCCAAAGATGATAGTCACCCTTATCTCACCATTTTTGAAATACATTTATTTTTAAGATTTAAACAGCTGATATAGGTTCGCTACGATCATTATGGACGAACAGAACGCCGACACAGTATACCCCTGACTATTTTGCAGGAAACCGGATGAATTGCAACGCAATAATCTTTTCATTATAGGATCTAAATACTAAGCAAAGTTACAGCTACTCACCAGAAGGGAGACCTTAAATAGGTCTTTATTCATTCGCAAGCTACGTGAAAATTTGCCTCAAGTTTTCATTTATGCCCCGGCCTTTTCCCCTCCGGTATATAATATCGGGTTATGGTCCTGGATGGTACCACAGTTTTGATTACAGCCCAAACCAATTGCCAAAATGCAGACCAGGTTTATTATACCGAAGACTTTACCAACAAGTTATCAGAAATTCAAGATGAATATACAGAACGTCGTATTAGTCACCCTTTGACGTAGAATCTATGTACACAAATAAATATCTTGAGACAGGCCTGCGGTCTGTTGAAAATACTTTATGTCGGAATCCCGACGTTCAACACCATACTACTGAGATGTTGAAATTGTAGTAACTCACTTATAAATAATGATTTCGATTTCCATGGCCTTATGTACCAGCAAATTAAAGATTTAGTCCTACTTTTGCCTTCATTTTCATGGCGGAATGGGGAACAACCAACAGTTAGCCTGGAGAGTTTACATTTTTTTAGATGTTCCAGGGTATAACAGGGGTTTTGGATTACAGTGTTTTCAGTCAACAGACACCAATCAACTACACCATGATAATCATTTCCTCCTTCACACACCTTCAAGTGAAGATTCAACCTCAAGTCGTTGTGGGTAACCTCCATATAGCTGGAGAGAATGTAATCACCATATACATGGTATTGAAAATATGTGATAAATATGTAGCTTACAAGATAATCGTTGTAGGTTTAGAATCATCTTCCCTAGGCAAGTCTGAAGTTTCCACAAAGTTCTGTCATAAGCCTTGCCACACTTACCCCGTTGCGGGGGTCAGACAAAGATCAAAGCAAATTGAAAAAAAAAAACGAAGAAGCCAATCAAATACATCAGCCAGTTTTCAAACAATGTAACGCCTCTGCAGAAATATCATGGTAAACGACAAAGAAAGACAATATTCTTTTCGATAACTGGCCCTAATAATGCGTATTCTTGGTTTTCTGTTACAGCGGCATGATGAAATTTTTCCTTACTTTGTTTTGAATGGGATTTTAATGTATTTCAATGTTCGGATCTATAACAGAGTAATATACGGCAACATGGTTACAGGCTGCTGCACATTGCCGATTACTCGAACTACCAGGGATAACTCCTCCTTGCTTGACTACAAATATGGCCCAAGTGTGACAAGGTGTGGAATAGAGTTTCACGTCACGACACACCTTGTCTCGAGAAGTTGGTTTAGAATAGATCAACCTGTAAACTTGTATTTCACAGAAATAGAAATAAACCATTGAATATGTCCGCTAAGGAAAATGAGAGTTAGAAGTTGTCTAATACCTGTATGCTGAATGATATAATGGGTCTTTGTGAGAAAGGAGCAGACATTTTGGGTACACTATTTTGCTATTCCTGTATAAGGAGACAGGGTGTTTTGTTTGTCATAACATATACTTTTTTCCTTTTATCCGGTCCTTAAATCTTTTTTCCCTTGTGTTTTAAAACATGTGGTTTTAAAAGGGATGGGTAATACTAACTAGAATAAACTTTACTTTCATTATATCCCGTGCTGAACATGTTTTTGAAATCTTGTGTTTTAAAACAGACGGTTTTAAATGGGATGACGGATCTCCATTGGACTATACCCACTGGGATACAAACGAACCGTCCAGCCTGAACGATTCGTCCGGAGAATCATGTGTGGAAATGCGAACCAATGGGCTGTGGAATGATAACCAGTGTAGCACAAGAATGTATTACATCTGTATGGAAGAAATGGGTAGGTAATTAAATGATTTTATCAATATTATGAAAAAAGGTAGTGATTTAAAGATATCACACATTTATGTATTCTTTAAGCCTTTGGAAATCCAAAAACTAAATCCTTGATGCATCCTTCCAAAAAGGGATTCGAGGGAATTGTAACACTTTCACTACCATCGGCTAGGCATGTTATGTTTTTGTCAATACTCTGCTTCGCAGAGGCTATCTCGCGACTCTTTCTTTTCTTCAAAATTAAATCTGAAACCTTAAGAAAAGCTTATAGTTATGTTGGCGAAGGTGTGGAGTTAGTGCCTGTACGAATACACTAGAATCGCCCATTGGGATCAAATCCGTCGTATTATGGTATGATCAGCATCCGTCTGTGGCCGGCGTCTGAACGGATGGCTACAATCAATTTCTAGAGCAGAAAACTGTAAGACCTATCTTTATGACAAGTGGTACACATACACCGTTTGTTGTAGTTCTGTCTTTTGCTATTACGGATTCCCCATTTTATTTTTTTATTTTTTCTCTCGATACAAAGTTGGACACAAAGATAAGTGAACTTCGTTCGAAAGTAAAACTCGAAAACTATAAGGCCTATCTATATCATAACGGAAGGCGCATTCACAATCACCTGCCGTTTTGCCTATAAAATTATGAATTTACCAACATTGTTATTTTTCCTTCATTTCCATGTATGTAAAGTTGGACAATCAGAATGAATTTCGTTTCCGGGGCTGAACTGGAGAACTATAAATGGCATATATTTATGAAAACTTGGTAAACATATTAACCATCAACCCTCGTTGAGACAGCATCGTTCATTGTGTATCAGATCCAACATGTTGTTAAGAAAGTTTCAGCTTTTTTCTCCTGAGGTTAAATGCCAATTATTTCAAACATATTGTGCCAATTTATTTTGTCCGGCATGATATAATCACACTCAGACATTTGCGTAATATAACAGTTTGTTATAATAATGCTCCGAGGCGGCTTCTTGGTTTGACTCGTCATCACAGTGCGTCAGGCACTTTTGCTACAAACAGAGTAGCTTCCTTTTCCTGACTTGCAGCGTAAGGTTGTATATAACTTCTGATGCCGGGTCTTATCCAGCTACAATCAGTTATGAAACGCCATTTCTATTGAAGGTCTACATGTCTCTACGTTAGTTCAATACTGGAATAACCCACTATACTTGTAAATCTAACATGTATGTGCATTATGTATGAGTAGGTTGACTAACTACAAAAAACTAGATATGGGCAACGAGTCTTAAATACTTCCATCGCATTGCATATAGACGGCTTACATGGTCATCAGGACCGGATTAAAATGGGGCAATTACGTGCTCGGTTGAAGCCCCATCATAGCATGATGACCGAAATAAAGCCAGTGCTTGCTGTGCCGTAGGTGTTGTTGCCACTACAGATGGTGATAAGAATGACCAAGACACCGTCACGACCTACCATGATAGTGTCACTACAACGCTAAGTCGTTCACACGGTGCTGCTGCGATGAACCACTTGCTCTACGTTCCAATAGAGTGGCCTACAGTAGATCACTATTGGCCAGGAACATAATTTTGACGCTGTTGCGAATGATAAATAATTGAAAGATCGTGATCTGTCCTGGCAAACATCGTGCATGGGCTCTTTTCGACCTTATATTGGGCTTGTACGCTTTCCTATAATAATGTAGTATAACCATATGTGCCTGCCCTTGTGTCATATATTTCCCAGTTTTCTCTATAGCTTTCACATTTCAAGGGTTTCTTAAAATAAATACAGTGAATTCCTCATTGCTTTAATTTGCCATTTATTCAGATCATTCTATTAAGGCATGGTTACGCAATTTAAGTTACCCTGTAATCTTATGGACTTTTCGTGTATCTAAGTAGACCAATAAACTCACATTCCACAAAAATGGTTGCATCATATACGACATGCTTGCCAATCCATGCAGTTAACCTGAAAGAAATTGATAACTACAACCCTCGCCAGCATTATCGCTAGCCAGAGTTTATGTTAATTATTTTGCCTTACTCTCATCTAGGAATTTAACATACCTGTATTAATATTCCTGACTCCAATAAAAATGCCTTTGCATTGTAAATTTGATATTTGTATATAGTTCTCGGTATTTAAAGTAATTATTGCACTTTGCATGTGCTGCCCTATGCCTGGCGACATGCACAGAGCGTAATCATGTTAGCCTGTTGAAAAATTCTAACGGATTCTAATTTTCTATTTGTTTGGTTTTGTTAGATTTGAAGTACACCTTGAAATACCATCTTTAAAACAGGAACATATAACGCATGCAGTGCATTGCATGTTATGATGGTGATTCGCCTTCTATTGTTTTTTTTTTGTATCAGGGACCGTCTTGTTGGTCATAAACTATCATCATTTTTATTTAGTAATATTGTTATTTTTAACAACGCAACAATGTAGATGGACAGTTAATTGCACAATAAGTGAAAACCAAGTTGAAGTGAAACAAATCTCCGAGTGTATTTTGTACTCACACAATGTTTAAACTCAAGGAAGAGAGGACGCGCCAAAACATAACATGGAATGGAGAATCGAGAATCTGAACTAAAAATGGACCGCGGAGGCGTAACAAAATTATGAGTTAATTTTGAATTTACGTTACACTATTTTCCCTTTCGTTGATCTCGAATCTTCTCGAGTCCTTTTAGTTCAATAGCACAAGGGAAAATGTGCTACACATTGGCACTAAATCAAAATGTTTCGCTTTATGTTACGGTAGTTAGTTCTTTAAACAGTCTATAAATCAAATCGCGAGGGTGGAATCGTTGTTCTTCCTCATCTGGTCCTGGAAACATCCTGCTGCTATTCATCTTCTCGGCTGTCATCTGATGCAGAAGCTGCCGTGTCCGCAGTGGACTCCAACAACTGCCATGCACGTCCTATACAGGTGTAGTTGTAATATTTTCATGCACACCGGGTTGGAATACCTCGGTGTCCTGGGGATCGCTGGGTTTCTTGATTGGTTGGATGCCATCAATAGATTTACCACGCGGCTGTTGTTCAAACTTAACCAGAGCATGACGCAAATGGTTAACCCATCCAGGAAATTGTTCTGACAGGTAAGGCTGTCCATTGTTCAAAATGGACAAGTTTAGTCTGTTTGGTACTCTTAATCTGATACAGAACAGAACCAACAACTTTCGAAATCAACATCGGGCCTTGCCATTTATCCTGTAGCTTTGGAGTGTCCTACCCTTTTCGCTATCGATGTAATGTAAACTAGATATCTTACCTCGTAACCGTTAAGGATAACATTACATCGTAGACACGCTTCTGTCTTGCCTAATACAGCTTTGTTGCCGTTTTGGCCGGCTGTGAAAAGTGCAATCTTTCCTTTAGCTCCCGGAGATAGTCGTAGGTATTGTCTGTTCCTGTTGATGTATGCGGATCCTTTGAAAGAAGACCATAAGGCTGTAAAACCTCCCTACCGAGGATAAGCTCATTTGGAATGAGCATTGTTGTCTGATGGCGCGGACGCTGGTATGACGCTGGTACGAGAGACCCTCGTCCCGGTTCTTTTGATTACGCTCAACATAGCATGGTATCATCTGTAAAATGGTTCTGTAAAGCCTTACCACTTGACCATATGACGATGGATGGTAAGGCGTCGTGCGTGTCCTGGTGATTCTCAAAAGGTGACAAATGTCAGAAAAAATAGGCTCTGGGTGTTGCTGCGCTGGTCTGTAGTTATTTCTGGTCTGGGTTGCACCGAAATGTGAGATAAATGTGAGCTAAACTCATTTACCAAGCGCTTACTCATTTACTCATTTATCAACTCGCTTATTTGGTTTGGTAGAGCGGGCGCCTCTGCCCATTTCGAATACGGACCAAAAACAACGAATATATTGCGATTGCCACTGCTACGTGATAGTATGGTTGAACCGGACTTCGTTGGCGCTTACAAAATTTTCTTAATACCCTTTTGCTTAGTGTTCAACATCTACTGTGGAAATTGCTTCACGCGTTGTAATGTAATGTAAGTACCCTGATGGCATGAGCAAGGTGCTGAATGGCACATATCGATAAGCATTCGCCTTTAGTACAGCACTCCATTGACAATCTGAATTGAGTACAAGTCAGTCAGTTATGGCGAACTACAGGGTTTTCACACCTCGAATTTCTGTCTTGGCTGGAATTTCTTTCTTTTCCACCCATTCTGAGTCATTCATCTGAGCCTTCCTCATCTCTTTTGCTGTTATTGTTTCAACTAGTTTCAAGTAGGTACCTCATTAGAGTTAACAGCATTGGTGAAGCTTTCCAAAGAGGCTACGGTGTTTCTACGTTCAGCCAAAGAAGCGATGCTGCCAACATCACTAGCAAGGCAAAACCACAGGTTGTAAACTTTACTGCAGCAATCACACCCAGAGCATGATAGATTTTTAACCGATGCTCCGGCGTTTTAGCAATCATACTTTTGTTCTTCCCATGAATGTCGCGATACAGCATCTGCACTTCCATTGGAATGACCAGCATGGTGTTACATACCAAATGAATATTGGTTGAGTACTTCAAGCCATATTGAAAGCTGACAGTGTGGTGCCTTGAATCAAAATAACCATGTCCAATTGCTGTGGTCCGTCCTTAGTATGAATTTATGTTTAAAGTGGCTACAAAAAGCAACATCTGCAAGGAGCTCCTTACGAATCACTCAATATTTTTCCTGTGCGGAACAAAGCCGTCTACTTCCAAAAGCGGCTTCTTTTTCTGGTCCTCCGTGTGACTGTGACAAGAAGACACCTATTCTACTGTTTGATGCGTCTGTCCAGTATAAACGTATGAGCGTTCGTCAGATTTTCCTTTTAATGAAACAAAACCCAGAACCCCATACGAAAAGTGTACCCTTCTTTGTGAGAGAATGCAATGGGCTGGCAATCTGAGCGTAGTCTCGAATGAAACGTCGATAATAGGTGGTCAATCCCAAGAAGGACTGAAGATTTTTCAAATTGTTTGGTTCCAGCCACTCTTTTCGTCGCTGAAAAGACTTGGATAAGTGTGGATCCCGTTCTCACTCACAACATGTCCCTGAAAAAGGCTTTAATTACTAGGCTGCAGTTTCATATTAGAGTGATGCATTCTTTAAAAGACTATTTCTAAGTTTCTCAGGTGTTCCATCAATGTTCTGGCCGTAAAAATTATGTCATCTAAGTAAAACAATGCCGTTTCCCATTGTAGACCGTAAAGTACAAGTTGCATGGCCCGATGATATATAAACGGGACATTGCAGAGGCCAAATGACGTGTCAGTGTACTGAAAGAGGCCGTACCGCGTGATGAACGCGGTTTTATCTGGGTCCTTGTGTTCCATCATTATTTGGTAATAACCACTCATGTGGTCCAATCCTGAAAAGAAAATCGAGCCATTTAATGTATCAAGACAGCGCCAATACTTATACTATGATTACACGTTTGTAGCACACACGTGCATTTGTTTGTAAACATTCGCACATGACCAGTCATGTGACCTGGTTGC
>JAQQZZ010041189.1:0-10392 GCA_030265115.1 Mopalia vespertina | reverse complement strand
AATCATGCAATGGGGGCCATTTTGTTTTAGAGAATTTGGTGAAATGCAATCCCATCTGTTGTCTTAACAGGAGGAGGCTAAGTTTTAAGTTAACCCATGAATTTGTTACAGAGTTATAAAGTTCATAACGTATACATACATGAATATTGTAAAATTGTGCAATGGCTGCCGAAGTTGATGAAATTCAATCCCATCTGTTGTCTAAATAGGATATTATATTTCAAGTTTCAAGTTAATACGTGAATTTGTTACAGAGTTATAGTGTTCATAACATATACAGTAATGAATATTGTAAAATAATGCAATGGCAGCCATCTTTTTTTACGCAACATGGTGAAATTCAATCCGATTCATTGTCTTAAAGGCAGAAAGCTATCTTCAAAGTTTAAAGTTAAGAATTTATTCTCTCCTTATTGTGTTCACAACACATGAAGGCAGGAATATTCTAAAAATTATGTAATAATGGCCATTTCGATAAACAGAATTTGTTGAAATGCAATACCATCAGTCGTCTTTACAGGAGGAAGCTACATACCAAGTTTGAAGTTAATCAGTTAATTTTTTTTTCAAGCTAGTGTGTTTACAAACATTTGTGACGGACGGATGGACAGACAGAAGGACGGATTGATGGACCAGACGTATTGGTGTTTTTGATGGTATTCATACATTGCTTGAACTGCCTATTGCTTTAAAGTTATTTCACTCATATCACAGCATGCGGATAACCAGCCTTGATGTCACAAAATGATACCCCCCAAAAAGACAATAGAGGACAATCACAAGATGCAAAACGCAGACACAGATCGACCTGGTCTTGTGTCTTATCTCTGAGAGCACCTGGGCAACAAGAAACACCCATGAAGACACAGATCGACCTGGTCTTGTGCCTTATCTCTGAGAGCACCTGGGCAACAAGAAACACCCTTGAAGCAGCCAACTATTGCTGAACATATCAATGTGTTTTGCTGTTGATCCTTGGACCTTCCTTGCATTAGACTCAATATTGTTAAAAGAAATTGGGATAAATAAAGTACTAAGATTAAGATAAATTCCACATAAGATAAATAAAAAACTGAGATTTGTCTGTTATCTCATTCATATCAAAGTAATACCAGTCACAAGTAATAACTATTCATTTTATTTTTATTGCATCAGTGTTGGTCATTATTCAGATACTGATTCCCATTAAGTTGCTGGGGTTTGGTGGAAAAACAAGCGAAAAAATCATCCTATAATTTCCAAAAGCCCAAGAACTCTGCAGATGCAACAAATGGTCTGAATTCTATACAATACATTAAAGATGAATCTACAGTGAATCGTCTTACAGTTGACCTGTGTTACGATTTAACAGCCATAAATCTGTATAACTAGGTCATTCAACTCATTTGTCTCCCGACAGCAGAGATAGGTTAGCTTTTCAAAAGTATTCAATAACTTCAGCTCTGATTTATTTCATATGAAGCCAAACAGATGCTGTTTTCCCACGCAACATGGAGGATTGCATTAGGGTAAACCTGACCTGATCAGCAGACATATACAAGAGCTATGCTCAGTCAGTAGAGGGTTGGGCCTGTAACCCAAAGGTTCTGGGTTCGAATCCAGGTGGAGACAAGCAAGTTTTTCTCTCTTCATTTATTCATGAATAAATGAATAATGGTATGCACCATTTAATACAAACGCAAGCAAATTTATTTCAGCAGTAAAGTTTTTTTCTTAGATTCTGACAGTTTTTTTTATCTTATTAAGACCAGTACCCTTTTAGTTCAAGAATTTTTTCCTTTGTTTCTGTGAATTTTTCTTTCTCTTTTTACTAAGATATTTGTCTAATGTTCCGGACTTCTGCAATTCTCTGTATTTGTCAGCCAGTTCAAGTTTCTTCTTATCCGCTGAAATACAAAACAGTCTGCATATTAAACTACTGAAAAGGTCTCTGTCCACTTTTCTGATCCCAAACAAATGTCTTAAATTTAGATACTTCTCAGAGGTAAAATGAAATTTGATATCTAAGCATATAATTGCAGCTTATTAGACAAAAAAATGTGTTACAATACAAAATCTGAAATTCTAGCCTGGAGCTGTGGAAAGCAATGATTAAATATATTTGTTAAAACATACATGGCTTTCTATGTCAGCCTGTGCTGTAATCTTATCTGGCAGAACCTTAAAATAGGTCCTCTAAAATTTGTGGGATAACCTAATATTTGCATTTTCCCCTGCTTTGTTGATTTTTTAAATACATAAATGTGACTTTGTGAAAAATAAAGCAAAATTGCTTTATAATACAATCTTCATTGATAATGGGATGACAAAATTTGGCAAAATCGGTGGCAAAATGAAAATTTAGACTAAGACTGTAAACAATTTGGGAAACCTATAAATTGGTCCTCCTAAATTAAGTTTACATAAACATGGGGAGACCCTGTTCTCTCCATTCTCCCCAACAGCACAGGCCTGCATACAGGAGATAGGAAAACACAGTTACTCAAAAAGTGAAGCAAAATGCCCATTTTGGACAGCATACTTTACACTCCTGGCTAATAAAGCCCCTGGGGCTAACCACAAATCACAGACCCTATACAGAGATAATTCAGAGTGAAACCAACTGACTACATGTACAGGTATAAATGAAACCAGATTGTATGGCACCTGAAATTAAATGTGTCCACATGACCTTTGACCTATAGAAGAAAGTAAACTGCTGGCAATTGTCCCTAATCAGCCAGGGGTTGAGATATGCTCTAAATACACATTGGTACATATTGGAATTTCTGTGTACGTCTTATTATCTCTCTCAATTGGTATCCCTAGATCACTTTCAAAGATGATTTATTTCTCCATTACTGTATTTTTCTGTGTTACTGTTTACTAACAGAAATCTTAGACTTTGTTTATTTTGCAGAAAGCACCTGGAGGGAGGACATAACAAAACTGAAACTGGGTGATGGAGTAGAATTACTATAAATATTACCTAAAAACAAAAACATATCTTAAGCAAGGCAATTGGATTATAAATAACCAAAATACTAGCAATTTTTTGGCTGGTAAGAAATTGGTAGAATTCACTCCTTATAACAAATTTTTATCAGTAATTCTAAGAATATAAAATCTGAATCTACAATTTAACACAATCTGGTCCAGCAAATTTGTTTTATGGGCATCATAAAATTAATTATTTTGAAGGAGAATGGGGAATACATATACAAAAAAAATGATCTTTGTATTAAATTCGTGATAGGCATGATATATCATTTGAATTCTTTTAATTTTCTTATTGGGAATTTTCTTTAATTTTACTGTCAGGACGAGCAGGTATATACCTGATAGTGACTGAGGTTTATCATGTCGGCAATGTATTTGTAACCTAAAGATTAGAAAACTTACCACGGTTCAAAGTCTTAATAAGCTCAATGGTGAAAATCACTCTTTACCCAGATGTACAATCAGCCCTAGTTTTCTTCCCCACTTTCATTCTAGTTAATAGAGCCAACTAGTATCTTCACCAGTTTAGACTCAGCTGCTAAGATATGGCATTCCATAATAAACACACCAAGTATTACTTACACAAACCCAAGAATTTAAATAACGGCAATCATAGTATGGCAGAATATCATCATTTTCAAGTAGACAAGAAACCGTGCCAAAACTTATTTTCCTTCTTCAGTATTTGTAAAAGAGGGCATAGTCTTAGCTAGAGACCAGTCCACCTGTCTTTATCAACAGGCAGATTTCTAAAAATGGTTGATTGATTGATTGATTGATTGATTGATTAGTGTTTTACGCCATATTCTAAAAATGGTTGAAATGACAAGTAGAAATTCTGAATTTTAACATGGGAAAGATAGGAAAAATGGAAAATTCTAACAGGCAACATTCCTCAAAATTGCTATTGATGATAGTCAGATGTCCAATCCTAGCTACAGCATTGAATGTGGCCATCTGTTTAAATTCCTGTTTCCTTGTGTGGTTGAACACCCTTCTTACCCTTTGCCTCCGATTATTAATCATAAATTAATGGTTTCAATTTAAAAGCTGTTAAATTAGTTGAATTTTATGAAAAACACATGTATGATAATGTCATCCTATGCAACATTCAGCGATAGGATTACATATATATGTTTATTGGTAAATCTCTGCCGATTTTTTACTTCTTAAACAGACTATTGGCATTGGTGATAAATAGGGAAAGATGAGCACTTTTGATACGAATATTAGAATCCATTTGTGCTGTTCTTTAGTGTAATATTATATAGTATTAATAACCAGATTGCAACTATAAACAAAAGAGATAAAAAAAATTATTGTAAAAAAAGAGATTTTTAAAAAAAGTTAGAATGTCGAGTTAACATGTGCTTGACAGGCACAAGACCACACAGTGGGGAATCGCAGTGGAACTTGGCACGTGGAGAAAGCCTCAGCTGTTACAAGGAGGGATCTCGCCTGGAACAGCCCCGCACACCAACCTTTACACATGATACCGGAGAGTCACGCAAACAATTTTAAACTACAGGCGAGTTAGCAGGTATCTCTGCCATGATTTAAGTTCCTGGGAATTGTACTTGATGGAATGTGTTTGTGTTTATATACTTTTTTCTGCACTACTCGGATACTGTACATCTCAACATAATTTATAGCAACTTTCATTCACGCACTTGAAGCTACATGTACCTATTCGACCTATAATGTATAAAGGTTTCCATGAACAAAACTTTTATGTTAGGTTAGTTTTTATTCTGTACCTACATGTATTTACTTTTGTTGTTGCAAATGTGAGTAAAGCTAGGGTTGATACCTCTCTATGTTTCATATAAGGACATCTTACCTTTAACACCAAATTGTAGATAAAATTTGAATATGAGTCAAACTTATTCATTTTTGTCTGTTCTATGCCAAAAATAACATTTATACATGCTTAATTCTGAAGGGTTTTTGGGGTTTTTTTGTACCACCATCCAAAGCGTCCTTAACCAGATTTATTTCATGTATCTCAATATTTTCTATCCATTCTGTGTTTGTTTGATTGGGGTTAAACATTGTAGGTGAGTTTTATTTAACTTCTAGGACAGGGTGCCGGCCCAATGGGGGAAGGAAACCACCCTCGGCACCTTTAGCATAACATAAAAGACAATTACAGGATTTAAAACAAAGGCATCACAACCCGATCGGCTTCATGTTGCCCCCTGAGTTTTGAGAGCACCAGGGCAAGTGGGCAACAGGAAGGGCCCTCCCAAACCTCCGTCATTAAGTTACACATTGCGTTCTGCTGCTTCTGCAGGTCACTTTGTTTTTGTTCCACCATCCACAACTCATCGCATCCTTAACTAAGCTTACAGGTTTATTTCATAAAGCTCAATATTTTATATCCATGAAACATTTTTTTATTTTGCCACTTTTCTTAGTTTAATTCACACACACAGGGGTACAGGTGTTTTTCAGTACTGATAGTAACTATCTTATAGTAATTTAATGTAAGTCTTTTTTATCTAACACAGCTTAAAAAACACAAGAAATCCCCTCTTGTTTTTAATCAGTTTTCATTCTGGTCTCTCTCCAGTAGATTTGATTCACAAAATATGGCCCTATAATAGTTTGTAAGAACAAAAAAAAATATACATATATAATTCATTCACACATGTCAGCTTCAGCTCATTAGTGTATTAAAAAAAATTAATTAAATTAGAAACCTAATCAACAGCTTGATGCTGGCATTATATCAAGTAATTTATAAATGTATTACAAGATGGTAAATATGTACTGGTACCTAGAATTAAAGTCTAAAAAAGTATAAGGTGGGCATAGAAACCGCAATTATTAGGGAACATGAACTGCTATTTGTTACAGAATGTTCAAAGGGCCTTATAACAGGTACACGTACAGTATAACTATGTGTGACCTGTAAACAGGGGCTTAGCCACAAATCAAAAGTATGTTGTCCAAAATGGTCATTTTGCTTCTTTTTTTAAGTAACTGGGTGTCCAATGTTTATAGTTTCCCTATCTCCTGCATGTTAAAGTTTCCCTATCTCCTGCATGTTAAAGTTTCTTCAAACAGGGTGTCCAAATGAGGCAATTGTTCAATTCAGGGTGTCAAAAGGATGGGTGGATACCCCTCTGCCTTAGCCCTTGCATGTAAATATAAAACTATGTAAAACATTAAACCATGTAAAACATAAAATCATGCAATAAAAAATAAAACCGTGTAAAACATAAAACCATGTAAAACATAAAACCGTGTAAAACATAAAACCATGTAAAACATAAAACCATGTAAAACAGATAACCATGTAAAACATAAAACTATGTAAAACACACATGTAAAACAGATAACCATGTAAAACATAAAACCATACACCATGTAAAACATAAAACCATACAACATAAAACCATGTAAAACATAAAACCATATACCATGTAAAACATAAAGCCATGTAAAACAGATAACCATGTAAAACATAAAACCGTGTAAAACATAAAACCGTGTAAATGTACATGTAAAACATAAAACCATATACCATGTAAAACCTAAAACCATGTAAAACATAAACCATGTAAAACAGATAACCGTGTAAAACATAAAACCATGTAAAACAAAACCATGTAAAACATAAAACCATGTACATGTAAAACATAAAACCATATACCATGTAAAACAATTAACCATGTAAAACATAAAACCATATACCATGTAAAACAGATAACCGTGTAAAACATAAAACCATGTAAAACATAAAACCATGAAAAACATAAAACCATGTAAAACATAAAACCATGAAAGACATAAAACCATGTAAAACATAAAACCATGTAAAACATAAAACCATGAAAGACATAAAACCATGTAAAACATAAAACCATGAAAAACATAAAACCATGAAAAACATAAAACCATGTAAAACATTAAACCATGTAAAACATTAAACCATGTAAAACATAAAACCATGAAAACATAAAACCATGTAAAACATAAAACCATGTAAAACAATTAACCATACAGAAAAACCCTGAGATACAAGGGAGACTTTATCAAGGTTGATATTATTTTGTAACTTATTCTTCTGTATGACATGCCAATGATGATACTAGATGCTAGCCATCATGTGAAACAGTGAAGGTGATAAAAATTGCTACCCATCAGCAAGTAAAATAGTGAACCATGGATAAAATATAGCTAACATTCCACGGTTAAGATGCTATCAGACAGCCATAGTCCTGGTTAAATCCTACATCTACTGAAAGAACAGACAGGCTTTACTACATGTACGTAGGGCCTGGATAGTGATTAGTGGCATATTAAAGGAATTTAAGTCTAACTTCTTATGTACCGGTACATGAGAAACTTTTCCTTTTTACCAGGTGTGAGTATTCAGCTCCGTTTACTTTTTTAAAGGATTACAGGTCATTACAAGTATAGGAGGATATGGGGAATCTATAAGCTTACTCCAAAAAGCCTTATAATATTAAGATATCTTCCAAAGAACTGATTTAGAATAAGTAGGCCGTATCAAAACCGGCTTTATTATCAAACGGCAGATTGACAGAAGAAATATTTTGGCCAAGATAAGAGGGAAGGTCCATGACATGGATAATATTTTCTTTAGAGATAGAGCGATGAAAGCAGTCAAAGATGAAGTACCACACTATCTTAAACTTTCCAAGACTTCCACTAATCTTACGTGTGGAATGGGTTTTCAAACTGTGTAAACACCTCTAAACGAATTCTGCAAAAGTACCAAACAGTTTGTGGAGATTGTTTTAACCACTGATCGCTCTGACAGGCAAGGTTTGGTAGACCTTGTATGTCTCTCTTAAAGTGGGATGGATTTTGGCTTTAGAAAACTAATTACTGGATCTTCAACTAAAACACAATCTGTTTCTTCTCTTCACACACGCTATATTTAGTGTTTCACCTGTCAAAGAAACATGTGTTCATTAAGATCTCAGTCAAAAGGTGAAAAATTGTTAAATTAAGGGTCAACGGAAAAGCTAATGCGACAATCTTCACATGAAATAGTACAAGATTGGTTACATTTACAAACTTCTTTCTAATACTGTTGAGACAACATGTGTCATTAGATTTTGTTTGTTTGTTTGATTAGGGTTTAACGTCGTACTCAAGGGTATTTCACTTATATGATTGATGACTGATTGTCCACTTCACATTGTTCCTAGCCTCATTACAGTGGAAAACCAGGAGGAAACCTTGTAAAAACCACCCCAGCGATTGCTGGAGCCACATCGTGTGACTCACTCATATGATGCATGTGACATTAGTGGATTCAGATTGATTGTTGTTTTAAGTCGTGCTCAACGGTATTTTACTTACATGAAGGTATTGTACGGTACTCAAAAGTATGAAGATATTTTACTCAATCACATAGAGGCATAGTTTGTTTGAGTGATTGGGGTTTACGGTTGTGCTCTACACTGTATTTCCGTTCTATGATGACAGATTGTCCATTGCACACTGTGCCTGGTTTTATTACAGTGAAAAACCGAGAGGAAACCTCATACCTGCTGAATTTGTTGAAAAAATATCTAACAGTGTAACAAGAGCAATGTGTTAAAAAGACTGCTGTTGTCAAAATGCCTGTAAATAAATCCCTCCGTGTAGTTTGTCAGTAGTATCACAGCAACTTTGCATGATCACGTTTTGACATTAGAGATTGATTGATGGATAGGGGTTTTACGCTGGCTTAAGGGTATTTCACTCAATCTGTCTGATAAAGAGTATTCGTTTGACAAGCTTTGAACTGCTATCTTTATTCCTGTAAATGTGTTGTACATGTAGTGAAAAGTGACTTTAACAAAACCATAAAATATGAAGGTTTTTTAGCTCTCAGTGGGTCAATTAATGTTCCTGACATTCTGTAATGTAAAACAGTAATAGGATTCTGTATGGTGCCCAATATGTGAAGGAATCCACCCTGGATACCAATGGCAGCAAACGAAGACAAGAAATCAAAAGTATGGTATCCAAAATGTTTCCCTATCTGACACCTGCATGTTAAAGTTTCTTAAATCAGGGTGTTCAAAGGAGGCCATTTTCAATTGGGTGTCCAAAGGACGGGTGGACATCCCTCTGACTAAGCCCTTGATGGCAACAAACAAAGACAAGATAGAACAACCACAAGACAAAAAAACCTTCAAAAATGCAGTAACAAATTATCTTCTTGTTATCACTTAATAGTACTAGGAGCCCCACCATCCATCCTTCAGCGAATGAATAAGACAACATAGCTTGTGGTAAATTATTTCTGAAATTCCTTTTTACACTTTTTAAAACATATGTAAGCCGTGTTACTCTTGCCAACATTTGTCATTCTCTGGCTGTGTTTAAAAGCTAGTGTTGATGTTGGCTTGCTTGCTACATGTACCTTGTACCTAAATTACGGTACTTATTCTACTAGCTGATACAGTGGTTTGTCAAATTGGGGTTCAATCTCACACTCACCCCTGAAAAATCATGCAATCCACGATTGCGTGAAATCCTACATCTAGTGAGAAATTTATTAAAACCCACTCCAATATCGATGTCAAACCATAAAAAGTTGAATTTATCGCATAAAAGTTAAACCTATAGTACATGATGTTTAAAAACATTTTTAAACCGTATTTGCTGTATAAAATCTGGTGAGAAATTTTTAACCTGAAAATTAGTGGTTGCGAGAAATTTTACATTTTTTCCAGGAGTGCGTATCACTCTGACATGGTCTGCTTGTGCAATACATTTGCAAACTGATCGCAATAGCTGTTTGATATCCTTTTATGATGGCAATGTACATTTTCATACATTTTCACTAAACAGCTACATGTACACTACATGTTACATGTACAACATACATGGCAGTGTACTACAACACAATAAATAGTCACACTACATGTACCACAACAATGAAATGTCAAGTGTTTTTGGTCTGTCACAAAATGTCTCTGATGCTACATTGACAGCATGACCAAGGGCCTTTCCAGGTCATAAGTTTGGGCACCCATCATTTCGATCCAAGCAAATAAAATTACAGCTAATTTTGCATCATTTTTATGGGAATCTGGGAAAGGGGCAAGATATATTTTACTATCGAAATAAAATTTTGATGGGAGTGTGTGTAGGGGGGGGCGTATGGCTGGAGGGTTTGGGCTGCCAACTGGCAACAAACAATCCCAAAACTGAACAATTACAAGACGCAAAACACCATGAACAGATTGACTTCATTTTGCCACTAACCTCAGATTGACTGACTGATTGATTTGTGTTTCAATGGTATTCACTTATAAATTATATCGCAACAGTGTATTCCAACAATTATTGACACCAGGGGCCAGTTGTTCAAAAGTGTATTAACTTGTAAGACCAGTCTTAAGCCCCTAAACCTAGCTTAAGACAGGTATTAAAACCTAA
>JAQQZZ010041178.1:0-10392 GCA_030265115.1 Mopalia vespertina | reverse complement strand
AGTTTTCTTTTCTTAAAGTCATTTTGGTTTATGGCTAGGGGGTTGATGGAATTCCAGTGTATATAGTGGTCAGGATTTGCTTCTATATGTCCCGACACCGCTGATTTGCCATCCCTTTTATCAACAGAGGTCTTGTGTTCTTTTACTCTGGTATAATCAGGAATTGTCATCTCCAATGACCCCTAGTCACTGGCGGTCAACTCATTCAGCTGCAGTAGCCATCTTGCCTGGTTGTGATTTTCCCGCCATCCACCCAAACGCCTCCTGGTTTAATAGCACATTATCAACATGTTTGCCCAAATACGTGTTTGTTAATTTTTTCCTTTGAATTGTATCTATTGGCATAGTTATATAGTACAAACTGTGTGTATGATTTGCATATGTTCTTTCTTGATTACTGTTGGCATGTCTAATGTTATATATCCGTATTACTGTTTTGTTTGTTTGTTGTTTGTCTTTTGTATTTTTTTTTCTGGGACTATCCTCATTGCATTTCACATTTGTTGGGTGAATGTGTTTCTGCCCCCAATAAATGTATTATAGATTGTGTATGTCATACATAATCTTGTTACAAGTTTAGCTAGGTTTATACTAATATGTATATGATCGTTATTTGCTCCGCAGAGCTATATAGTTTCCTGGTTATTTTGCCCCGCAGAGCATATAACCGCTCTCCATTAGTCAGCTCCGCAGAGCTCTTTTGGTACTCAGTATTGTTAGGTAGGTTTATAGTAGTAGGTATATGATAGTCACTGGCTCCGCAGAGCTATATATAGCAATTGGCTCCGCAGAGCTAATTTTGTACTCAGTATAGTCACCTCACTAAAAAGCTCCGCAGAGCTTATATTATATATTCAGTATTTGCTCTGCAGAGCAAATGCAGCTCCGCAGAGCTAGTTTTGTAGTCAGTACTTGCTCCGCAGAGCATATAGTCACCCTCACTAATTAGTTCCGCAGAGCTATTGTATATATTCAGTATTTGCTCCATAGAGCATATAACCTCTCCCAAAAGATAGCTCCGCAGAGTTTCTATTCGTTTAGTGTGTTTCTTTGGATTGTTTTGAGTGATAGTCCCCATGATGCCAATATATATGTTTTAGTTTGTTTAATAAAAATATATTAAAACTATCGACTTTGTGTTCTGTGTATAAAAGCATATGTGGTGATACCCCTGAATATGTATCTGCATTTCATAAGCCCAAGCCACAACTGAGATCAATATCTTCTCAAACCTTTAACGTCCCATTTGATAGAACGGATGTTATAAAATCTTCTGTTAGTGTCATGGGTGCAAAGCTTTACAACGAACTATCTCAGGATGTTAGAAATGGCGATAGTATATATTCTTTTAAACGGGCCTGTCATAGCTTTTATTTCAAACAATTCACAAACATGTGATATAAACTGTGATATATATACATATATTTTGGATATATATATTTTGAATTAATGAAGTGAGAAAAATTTGCTTATATATGTACATGTGTAGTGTGTATGTACATAACTGTTTTACTTAAATAACTATGAAATGACTATATACATGTCTTAATTGTGTAAGAACATTTTATCTAAATAACTGTGATATATAGTTCTTAACTGTTCACAAAAATGAAGTACATATATTTAACTAGATACAGAAATGTTTTATATCTTAACTGCATATGCAAAGAACTACTAGTTTTAAATAACTGTGAAATAACTATAAATACATGTCTTAACTGCTTACACATCATTTTATCTAAATTACTGTGATATATAGTTCTTAACTGTTTACCTCAATATGTTATCATACAAACTGTGATATATATTTTGAATATATATATGATGTACATGTAGGTACAAACATATTTTATTAAAACTGATTTTACTATGTGCACTAAAAACGAAATATACAAATTGTTTTCACTTGGTACCTACCTACCTACCTACCTGCCTACCTACCTACCTACCTACCTGCCTACCTAATCTGATTAACTGTGGCATATATGTTTTAATGTCTACAACATGTCTATATTGATACGTCTAATTTCTGTTATTTACATGCATTTGTTATTGCTCTCGATCCTTGTGAAAATTGGTGATTCACCTACAAAGGCTATCGAGATTAAATAACGATTATTATTATTATTTTTATTATTATTATCATTATGTGACGTAAAATCCATAGGCTTCATATAATGAATAAAACCGTCCACCAAACACCTAATCACAGACTCAAATATAGTTAACCGTCCTCATCTAGTGACTATCATCAAAGATCAAAAATCTATAATTCCTGTGTTCTGTTGAACCGCTTTCGTCAAAAGTCCTTCTTTCCAAACACTATATTTGACTGGAACCTACTGACATCAAAAAGGAACCTGACGTTAAAAAAATGACGAATAGTGTTAGAGTTAGATTCAAATTATATAAAACACCAATATGGTGTAACTATGGTAAAGGAGTGGAAAAAATCATCTTTTGTCGCCTTCGCAATGGATGTAGCTCACTAAACGAAGATCTTCTTCGTAACCATATTACAGATAGACCAAAATGTTTTTGTGTGACAGTAAGAGAAACTATGGAACACTATTTGTGATCTGTCCATTATTTACTAGCCAAAGAGAAATAATGAAATATAAAATAAAACATGATGGATACCACTGCATAATAAATCCTACTATAATAATATGTGGAAACAAGGTGACTTGTATTACAATTAAGTTATACAATTAACCAAATGATTATGAACAATGAATGTAACTACATCAAAGAAACGAAAAGGTTTAGCTTTTGGTCATAATTTAATATATGCTTTCAAATTGCTTATATATCTATAACAATCTCTTTCTGTAATTGTGTGAATGGAACGACAAGGCGGTTCTTCTCTGATTTTCAAATATTTGTTGTTTTATATCGCCTATATCCACAAAATATGGACCAGCAATCAGTTTGGTTGGTGTGGATCTAGTACCATCTAGCTTTTCAACGCAGATTGCAACTTTGGGATAAACCCACGCCATCACCATCTTACCAGGAAGTCACGAGGCAGCTAGTGCACTACTTGTAGCCACAGCTACGAAAAAAAAATCAAAATTTGTCAGTATCTTTAAAAGGGGAACTACATTGATGTAAAGCTGAATGACATCATGGCATAGTCCTGGTGTATTTATACAGTTATAATTGCCTAGCAACGATTACACAATTGTCGGTAATTTACCGAAAATTCAAAATGGTCCTGGTTTATAACCAAGCTGTCTAACGACAATAGACTTGACGACATATGCTCACGCGAAAAAACCTCCAGTGACATTTTTCTTTAACTGTAAAACTGCGGCCCAAAATAAGTTTTGATCAACGACTTTTTGTGACCAGGATTTAATTACATTTTTAAGCGTTCTCGTTTATTAATACAGCAGCGTTCAATTAAAAAAAATACTTAAAGCAAAAGAGGCACGTAGAAAGTTTACGTATTTCATTAATCGCGTAAAAATTAAGCTTGAAAGCCTTATGAACCTGACTAAAAAGCACATACAATTCGTCGCAAAGTGTAACATCTTGAAACTGTGCCGCTAATTGCGTCCATTTATCAAATCTACAAAACTGTTAACGAACTCTCTGTAAAAATCTTTAAATAGAAAATATAAAAGAAATATAGTATTTGGAAAGAAATTCATCTCAGAAATGTGATAGCTACACTGGTCACTACACTGTAAAACAATGTGCCGTAAGTTTACGGTGAGTTTACGGCAATCGGATGCATCGATTATTATAACTGCACAGGCAGAAATAAAATATATTGGAAATCAACTTAATATCTATCTATCAGAAACTTTCAAGGAAAATAAACATTTATTCAGATAAATATTTAGCGATTTATCGAATGATTTTTTTATAAAGAGTAGCTATTCATGAACTTTTTCTCACGGCCTAGTTAACTCTTCGTTGATTGGTCGATATATTCCACTAGAGGTTGTACGCTCTACGCTTACGAGAACTCCCCCAGAGAGACAAGTCACCTTTCTTTCATCTCTATTTCTAAAGAATACACTATACACGACTGAATGAAAAGGAAAGGGAAACCAATTTTTAAAGTGCAGTAAGAGTTAACACGTAAACACATCACCCCATATTTAATGTTGGGTATACCCCACGTTTCATATTGGGAATAC
The DNA here is from genome assembly GCA_030265115.1 of Mopalia vespertina. Lineage (NCBI taxonomy): Eukaryota > Metazoa > Mollusca > Polyplacophora > Chitonida > Mopaliidae > Mopalia > Mopalia vespertina. The sequence continues at coordinate 6,241 of JAQQZZ010041178.1, read as the reverse complement.
CCCAAGATTTTTATTGGATCTACCCCACGATTTTTATTGGGTCTACCCCATGATTTTTATTGGGAACACCCCATCATTTTTATTGGGTATACCCCATGATTTTAATTGCTTGGTTAACACATCGTAACTCTGTAAACTTAGTGTCATTTCTATAACCCAGGCTTTTGTAGTCAAACGATTGAACATTACATTTAGCATACATGTATGATCTCTAAGCACTGTCTGCTGATAAACCTCTGGGTGGCCACACTGTAGAAACTTATACCTGCAAACCAGAGTACCTGGGGAAAACATAAACGGTTGCCGGTACGGTTTGGCATATAGAAAGGGCTTGAATTGGCACGTCATAACACTGTTAACAAGTGTCAATTCTATGCCCAAGCTTTTGTAGTCAGACGGTTGAACATAACATGAAAATACACTAATGATAATACTTTAAGCATTGTCTATGGATGAACCTCTAGATGGCAATTCTATATGTTGTACAGAGTAAACAACAGTGAGAACATATCATGGGTTTAACAAAATAAAATTAGTTTTACATCATAACCCTGTGAACTCAATATGAATGCCTTAACCGAGGCTCCTGTAGCCAGACAGTTGAACATACTAGTAACACTAAATTCCACATTTATGATAATCTTATCTTCGGATAACCTTTGAGCCATGAATGTTCCATGTTAAAGAATAGAACACAGGTGAACGTTAGGATACACCAATATATCCATCACAAGACGTACGTAATTGTAAAACAAAAGTATACAGGATTCCAGCATTGTTTGGGAACCGATCTATTTGGAAAGTGGAAACCAAACTTACATCAGAAGGACCGAGGAATATGTTACAGATAAAGGGAGATATCTCTTATGCACTCCTTTAGAATCACTTTTAGAAATATTGTTAAGGACTAAGGCTAAGGGCAGTTTGTTTGATGGCATGTCAGTTCTGTTTTAACTTGGCACTGAAGGAAAATTGACTTTCCAGCATTATTGAAATGCTTCATATCTTGGTTGTGCTGGTGTAAATTGTTGTTGGAGCACACCGCCTTCATATAGGCGAAATACCCTTAAGCACGCCGCAACATGTAATATGCTCAGTTGTACAACGGTTCTCTTGATGCAGATAAATGTCCTGTGGATTGGTAATTTATAACATCCAATTATCGGAGTACAGCCCAAGCTATTGACCTTTTACCAGATGAATAACCATAACCCGCCGGGGATATTTGCAGGGTATAACAATGAGTCAGAACGGCCGTATGTCATCACATTAACGGCCCTGTGGTGTCACGTGTTATACCCCACTATCAAGTTGCGGCGATGAGAATTGCACCTTTGTTCCCGCAGTAGCAGTGCGATACTTATTTTTTAAATCATAATAGAACGATAAAGATTTCATCAGAATTTTAGATAATCCAATGTATAGATATGCAGGGTAAGCCTAGTAGCAGGGAGGCCTAGACATATTTGTCCTTAAATTATTAATATGTGATACATAAAGGAAGAAAAGCACTGATATCGACTTCACTGAAAGGTATAATGCCATAGACTGCCATCCAGATTGTGCCCATATTTGTCCTTATAGTAACAATATTAACAGATGACCTTGTCTTCGCCGTTGAATTTTTAAACAATTAAAATGTCTACCAATCTTGTTTGTTTTGCACAAAGTACAAACCCAGGTCGAATGCTGCGTTCGGGACTCATCGTTGTGACGTTGTCACCATTCGTGCTGTATTTTTCACTCTGACTTACAACGAAAAGCATTCGAGAGCACTGCTACGAGTCGTAAACACGATTTTACAACCTGTACATTCTGTTCGAGTGCTACTACGAGTGGAAAATACCACTCGTCAACTCGATGCTTATCGAGTGAATCAAGTTTGTGGTCGTATTTACGACCGATAGTTACCAATAGTTACCCCACGAGTGGTGATTGTGACTGTCCCGAATGCAGAATAATAATTTCCAGATATGCAGTAAAGAGAGATAACTGATGAAAGATGGAAACACGAGTTACTTCCCGATGAACGAAAGTGTGGTCACCCAAGGTTAAAAACGACTAAAATGGCGCTACTATTATTTTATGTAGTAATTAAGGAAAATTTAACGATAGAAAAACTGCATGGGAAAATTATTGAACATAGTAACATACCGTCAAATAACGTAAGACTTGCATCTAAATTTCATTTTAGTTTAGTTTTTATTTTTAGGTGATTATGTTGATACGTTTTTGTTTGTCTGTTTAACTTGTCCATAGCTTATTTACGGATATGCACAAAAGGGAGAATACTGTTGAAGGATGCAAACAAGAGTTACTTCTCTAGAAACGTGTTGTGGTTGTCATCAAAGGTTAAGAACGACTAAAATGGCTCGTGACATTCATTCCGGCGACAGTTTCTCCAGCGACAATTACTCCGACGACAATTGTTCATGCGACATTTAGTACGACGACAAGTCCAACGACAATAGCCTTGGCGACATATGCTCTCGCGAAAAAAAACCCAGTTATATATTTTTTTAACTGTACCACTGCGGCCCAAAATAAGTTTTGATCAACGACTTTTTGTGACCAGGATTTAATTACATTTTTAAGCTTTCTCGTTTATTAATACAACAGCGTTCAATTAAAAAAATATTTAAAGCAAAAGAGGCACGTAGAAAGTTTACGTATTTCATTAATCGCGTAAAAATTAAGCCTGAAAGCCTTATGAACCTGACTAAAAAGCACATACCATTCGTTGCAGAGTGTAACATCTTGAAACCGCTAATTGCGTCAATTTATAAAATCTACGAAACTGTTATCGAACTCTCTGTAAAAATCTGTAAATAAAAAATATAAAAGAAATATAGTATTCTTCTCAGAAATGTGATAGCTACACTTGTCACTATACTGGCTATTCTCGTAGGAATAAACGCCATTCGGGCTAGAGTTACAATCGTGGAACAATTGTAGTTGGGACAGATGTGGCAGAACAATTGTCGCTGTGGTAAATGCGGCAGAACAATTGTCGCTGGGACAAATGTGGCAGATGAATTGTCGCTGGGGCAAATGTGGCAGATCAACTGTCGCTGGGGCAAGTGTCGCCGGAGCAATTGTCACGGGGCAATTGTCGCGGGGAAGTGGCATGCATTGCATTACACTTTAAATTTTCCCTTATTTTTCCTTTTTTCGTCAGGATTCGAGCAACACTACTGACTGGTTAAGGGCTTATATCTATAATTCATTTTGTTGGTGTCTGTGCTTTTGTTTCTCGTCATCGCGCCTCGATCTCATATATTCACCCGACACGCCTATCTGGTCTTTTGAAAAAAAGGGATAAATAGAATTACAAATGAGAAAAAGTTGACTGTAACGATATTGATGCCAATTGCGTTGATTGTTGATTCTAGTTGGATAGTTCAGCAAAATACTACGATTTAACACACGTTTATTTCGTCGTAACAAGCGCTTAAGTAAATAAATACATATAATTGCAATTTGTGAATGTATTTTTGGTCAGGCAAATGTTACAAGGAACTTAACAAAATAACCTTTATGGATAACCATTATATGGTTCCGACTTTTGTGTTGAGTTTAAATTAGCTAGTTATTGTTACAGGATTGATCAACGTGGCACTTGGATCGCGGTGCTGTGCCACAACAGAGGCCAATCCATCTGTTCGATGCGAGAAAGCCATTGATGGAGATATAGAAACACGTTAGCTCATTGTCTTTCCATGCACACTATCTGGACATACCACACGTACGAAGCTGCATGCTTTAACAAGGCTCAACTAGTCCAAGAAATGTGTAATTAATAACAGGTGTTTACTGATACGCCAAAAAGCTTACAACAATGGCACACATATAGACTGCCATTGTCCTGGGTTGTATTTGATGCCTCTTCAGACCAGTTCTTTACAAATTAACTAAATCTTTATATGAATCGTTTCTCAAGTGACAAACTCAGAGTCATAGGTTTATTAACCTTTCAGTCAAGATGACTTTAAAGTAGTGTCGATAGCTAACCTTTACTCTCCCTCGGTAGTAACACAGGTACAAGCGTTGTCATGTTAAGCTATACGTAAAACGTAATGGTATTTCTTTTTACCTATGTGCTATATGTTATAAAGTATTAAAAACATTATATATACTATAGATTTAAACGAGGAGCGGTGGCTGACTGTTAAACAGATTTTACATCTTTTGGAAAAGTAACCGTAATTGATATTAAAACCCCTTCCTATTCTATTGTTATATAGCTATAAACAATTTTATTCCTTAGCTTACACTGTAAAACATACTAATGTATTTTTACATCAAAAAGTGCTGGAAAAATGTAACCAGCACTTTACGCTGTAGATTTACATTGAATTGGCGGCTGTGAATTTACATTGAATTATTCCGTTAACAAACACTGACTGGCTGTGGAATTACAGTGAATGTTAACGTGTTGTGCCATTAGTGTTGATGTAAATTTACACTGCAGATTTATAACAGGTCTCGCCGCAAAGACCATTGTTGGTGTGTAATTTTACATCATGTCAGTTCTGTGGCCTTAACATATATACAGTTTTTCAACAGGTGAAACTGCAGACTCGCCACATTAACATGCAAGTTTACAGCAATAAGCTTCTGCAGATTTACACCACTGAGCTTACTGTATAAGGGATTGTATAATCACATTCAGGGCTCGACAAAAATGCAATGATGATCGAGAGCTGTTGTCGGCATTGGCAAAATTGGTCGCCTTGCCGACAAAAGTGTATTTTTTTACTTTATTTCCTGACATGTTGGACGCAACCATCTTGAAGCGTCCCTCTAGTGGCATGAGTGAACCCCAAACAGGAACATTAAGTTCTCCGTCTGGTCGGAAATTAATCCGTTTCATCCATTTCACAATAGATTGCCTATACCTGTTGTTGTTTTGCCAAGGGTGTGAGCTCTAAAATAGATGTCAACAAAACGAAATAAATTTATTTAATGTGTAGGAGTTGTGGAGTTCATCGACCTTATAACGTCATGTATTAAGGAATAATATGATAGTTGGTGAGATAAAGTGCAACGTCCTGTTTACTATCAATTTTAACAAATCCACCTATAATTTCTATTACCTTTGTTTTCTTGATATATTTTAGGTCAAATCCCAGGTGCCCAGATAAACAATCTAAAGAACATGCGTGAATGAGTCAACTCTAACGCAGTGTTGGTGTTGTTGAAATTATGTTTTTATGACTGCTTTTAGAGCTGTGATTCACAATGTACCTATTTAAATAAACGCTGAACTTTAAATTGGACTTGCAATATACTCCTGGTAATTTACATAAAGAGAGTGTAAAATCACTGCTCATGTACCCTAATTTTACACAGTTACACGCTCTTAATTTAATTCAATTTCTTTTGTCAACCTGAACTTAAAATTTAAACTCCAGAATCCACTTATAATTTCTATCCATTTTAAGCTTTTAATTCACCCAGTATGGTGTGCAATCTATTAATTAAAGATAACTGTAGAGGCAAAAAGAGAGTAGCTGCTTGGTCTATATTCTAACAGGGGCCTAGTGTTAATCGTTACATGTAAATCAACAAAGAAAATCACTAGGAATATTTTACAGCAAATATGGATGTATAACTTTACACTGGCTATTGTTGTAAGTGTCGAAGACTAATTCAACTTACACCCACAGCTGTAATTCAACGCCAGGGTAGTGTACACAAACAATGAGTAAATGTAAATTTACATGGACAGCAGACGTACTTTTTTACAACAAAAATAGCTGTTACAATTTACACCACCTACCACTGTATACATGTACCTAACCAGAACTTTAAATGTACACCTAAACATAACTCTAAACCTACAGTAAAACATAACTCTAAACATACGCCTAACCATAACCCTTAACCTACATCTAACCGTATATCTAAACATACACCTAACCAAATATCGAAACATACACCTAACCATGTCTCTAAACCTACAAGAGAACATACTTCTTAACCTACACCTGAACATACCTCTAAACCTACATCTAACCATGACTCTAAACCTACACCTAACAATGACTCTAAACATACATCTAACCATGACTCTAAACCTACACCTAACAATGACTCTAAACCTACACCTAACAATGACTCTAAACATACATCTAACCATGACTCTAAACCTACATCTAACAATGACTCTAAACCTACACCTAACAATGACTCTAAACATACATCTAACCATGACTCTAAACCTACACCTAACAATGAC
>JAQQZZ010041167.1:0-10392 GCA_030265115.1 Mopalia vespertina | reverse complement strand
TTAAGTGAACACGTGGTGGGGAATGGGGGGCAATAGCTGAGCTTAACTGGCCTTCACAAGGCAGCCAGTTCCTCCTATGTGTGGTAAGCTTAAGTCTCCAGCTCTGGGAACAGAAGGTTGTGGTGAATGAAAGCCCTAAATATTTCAAAGTGAATACATTAATCAAAATGGACATGTAAAAAAATACACTTTATCTCTTAGATCTGTGCAGTATGTTTTTTTTATTATTAAAATTTCTTTCTCTTCATATATTTTATTTACACCAAATATTGGTTTCTACTTTCTAGTCAAAGCCAAACGAACAGATAAAAGATCAGTTTTCTATTAAATAGAAAGGCTAAAATCTATATTGTTGTGTGTACATAAAGGATATTACAGTGGAATGTGATTGTGTGAATACCATAATTATTGTTTAAAAGATTAGTGAAAGTAATAAAGACACGAAGCGTTGAGTGAGTTATCAATTCTACCATTCAGGAGAATAGTTATATTATGGTTTTTAAACCTGACTGTATAATATTATTATCCCATGGGCATATTATGCCAGAGCGATTATGTCGTCACGACGTCTGTCCGTCCATATAGAGGGTGTGATCAAGATAAAAACAAAAGCACTAAACACAGGGTTTTTAATGTTGGAAACGCATTGTTCTTACACTAAACAGCATTCTTATTTAAAATGGAGCAGTTGTAATAAAATTTCTGGTTTCCTTTGTAACATAATGATACATAATAATAATGATAGTGTTACAGACGTTGTAAACATGGTAAAAAAAATACCGCTTAACGCGGGGTTTTCAAATTTTGGAAACACCTTTGTCCAACAATAAACTACATTCCTATTTAAAATGGGGTCATTCCAATCAAATTTTTCGTTGGTAAGATTAAACTTTTTCCATGATTAAAGCGGAGTTACAGTGGATATACTGACTGTTTTAGCTTGCTTCTCCTTAACACCAACACAGGCTTAGGCACTTTACAAGTACAAGTTTACGCATTTTGTTGTAAACAGTCTCAACGTTTCTGTGAGCTCAAAAAGTGAGTCTCTAAGAATTTGACCTCTTTTTTTTCTCCCTTCCTTGGCAGCTTTCTTCTGCATATGAGCCTTAACAAACTCTACGAGGCGAGCATGACTAACTTTCCTAAGCCATTCATCAAATTGAAGAATGATGTTTTGACAGGCATGAAAAAACACTCTCCATAATTGTACAGTATTCTGAACCTCTGCCATATAAGCCTAAAACAAATAAATGTCAAAGAGATACAATTTTTTACATTAACTAAATAGTAACTTATTTGTTGTTTTACTTAAAATTGTTTGATGTTCTATGGTGTACTTAACTTACTTAAGGATATGTCAATCCTATGATAATGAGCTTCGCCTTGTTTGTAACGAGGACTGAACATCTGTCTATGACGACTTTGCACTGGTGGCGAGTGTTTGGTGGAAAGGGATCCTATTATCCTATTGAAATATGACCTACAAATGAGGCACGATATCAAAGCCCCCTCTGACAAAATTGATTGACTTGTGTTAAACACAATGCTCATGTGTATTTCACCAGTTTGACTGCGTAACAACCAGGGGCCAGTTGCTTGAAAGACGATTAGCCGCTACCAGATTAAATTATTAATACCGGGTCAGAGATACATGTAGACCAACAATGACGACTTCTAATAGTGGGTTAAACTTAAAAGCGCTTCGAGCAACTGGGCACAGGGGCACGTTAAAATGCCACAACCTAATGAGAAGGAAGGATTTGAAAACTTAAATCAGGGACTGTTTTCTCAAAATACAGAACGACGTTTCATTTTATTTGCATTTTCTAAAATTTCTTTAAAAACGAAAAAATGTACAATAACAAAGATGTTCAAATTAAATTATTTTAAACAAATTATTGTTAAAATTATCCCATAATAAAGCTTAATCAGAGAGAGACCTTTTCTACAAATAGCCATAAAAACCTTGGCATTGATGCCACAACCTTAAATACGAACATGTTCAAGACATTTTTGAAAGAAACATGTATGTGAAGTTTACTGGAAATCGGCACAGGGATAAAGTTGCTAGCGTGATGACAGGCTTTTAAAAAAACTCTATATTGACCTGGAATTTTTTTTAACCTTTTCAAGACATTTTAATAATAGACATGTCTGAAGAGATTAAGCTTAAGTGATGACAAGGCAAATGCTAGGATTTGACACTAGGTGGTGTATTAACCTCTAGACGGACACATGCTAAAAAAAATACATATCAAGTGGCATTTTGCCATATGGAATATTCACATTAAATTTGATAAGAATTCGATGTGTGGTTAGAACAGTCTGAAACCAAATTTAGACTGGCCACCAGGGGGCGCCACCTCATGGATGACAATCCTGCCATACGCCAACATCAATCCCAACCACGTCTTGTCACATGGAACACTCATACTAAGTTTGATTTGAATTTCATAAGCGGTTCTCAAGTATATGTCTGGAAACCAAAATGTTCACTGACGGGCGAAACAACCCCATACCATAATACATCCCGTCTTATGACGGGCGTATTGAAATGAATTCTTTTCAGTAAAACGAAAATCAATATTTGGACTTCTATGAACCCCTGTATATTTGGATTATTGACATAAATGTTAATATTGCAGACACGTCTGTATTTTAATTTTATTTTATAAGAAACCTGTTAGTTCGTAACTTAGGCCTACTTTAGCCTCCAAAGAAAATCTTGCCTTCTCCATTTTTTTTGTGGCTATGTAATATGTCAGATACATGACATTATAACATGGTCACAAGAAAATGTGGAAGGTAAGACGTCATGGCTAGGCCTTCTTGTCCTTACGTACTTACTTATTAACTTACCTGCAGCATTCCTTTTCCAAACTGCTGGTATCTTTCAAGTGTGGCATTTTTCATGACAATGTTGTTAGCTTTTCTGGCACAAATATCCATTTAGGTATGAACAGCCCACCTCTGTCTTTTATTCTTATCCCCATAGGTATGTTCTTTTTTTGCCTTCTCCTTCTGTGTCATTCTCATAGCAAATGTCATTTCATAAAGTTTTTGGGATAATTCTCTTTGGCTGATGGATAGTTTTTCATAAGCTCTTCTCCTTTGGTTAACTTTCAAAATCTCTGCCAGACACCCCCCAACCACGTTTTGCCTTGTCCGAGAAAAACAAGCAAATGTAAATTGCGCACAGCCGTTCAGCCTTTCAGACTCATACACACCCTGGTAAAATTGAGTAATGTCGACAATTTTTTTCTCTACTGTGCCTTCGGCATCCAACGCTTTCCATATGTTGAGCCTCGCCTCATTCTCTGTTATGTGCAGTTCTTCTGTCAGAAAATCTTCAACTTTTTTCTTTACCAAGTCAACATCAAATTTCATTCGGACCGCCATCTTACTTTTACAAGAAATTACCAAGAGTTCTTCACATCTAAAAAAAACTAGTGTCTGAAATGTGACGTCACCGTGTCTTGCTGGTCTGCATTGCCGTGGATATTACTATATGGCGGTTGCATACTTCTAACTTGTTCTACTTCTAGTTAATAGACTTCTGGTATTATTGATTAAACAACTGATGTGTTTACCCAGATAAAACAAACCTAACACGCTGTAAGATAAAACTTTATTGCATGAGTAAGGGAGATATGGGGAAGAAACCATTGGATCAGTATAAACAAATGACAACCCGATACTGATAGCCGCATAGTGTTGAGTTTCTGATATAATTCTGATACAATTCTGATATAAACAAACCAGAATATTTTTTTACATTAATTGATTGGCGTTTTGTGCCGTGCTCTAGGGGATTTATTGGTGTGGTATCTGTACAATAATCCACCAAGATGAATTGATGAGGTATCTACCGTCCAAAAAACCACATCTATAGTCCAGCAATGTGAACTGGTGTGGTATTTAATGTCCAGAAACCACATCTATAGTCCAGCAAGGTGAACTGGTGTGGTATATACTGTCCAGAAACCACATCTATAGTCCAGCAAGGTGAACTGGTGTGGTATATACTGTCCAGAAACCAAAACTATAGTCCAGCAAGGTGAACTGGTGTGGTATATACTGTCCAAGAAACCACATCTATAGTCCAGCAAGGTGAACTGGTGTGCTATATACTGTCCAGAAACCAAAACTATAGTCCAGCAAGGTGAACTGGTGTGCTATATACTGTCCAGAATCCAAAACTATAGTCCAGCAAGGTGAACTGGTGTGCTATATCCTGTCCAGAAACCAAAACTATAGTCCAGCAAGGTGAACTGGTGTGGTATTTACCATCCAATGTGAATAACATTGGCATGTATTTTGGGAAACTGGTTGAAATTTGAAGTCAACTAAAGTTATGTTATATTCAGAGGGGTGTCATTTATAAACGTCTTGATTTGTAGAAATACAGTTAGCTAAAATAATGAATGAGAAGACTGAACAATGATATCCCCATATCCTATTAGCATACTTATAGTTATGTCTTTTATCATTTGTGTGGAACAAGAAGTGAAGATAAAGTCTCCTGACACCAAGATTATACTTACGTGGATTGTTACCACCAGGTCCTGGTTGAGTTGGAGTATAGGTTAATCCTGAATAAAACAAAACAACAATAAAATCAAGTTTCTAAACATTGTATTGGAAAAAGAAATGAAAATATGACTTCTATGAAATCTACCTTACGTTTGTAACGACCTATAGTAATTAATTCTAGTCTTATAAAAACAAAGGCTAATTCACTTAGATGACGATATGGTATACTAATGAATGAAGGAAGCCACGCTCATCGCTAAAACACTCAGTTTATTATGTAGAGAGACAAAGTGTTGTGGTACTTAACTACAGTACAAGAAAATCAAACTATATAGTCCAGCTAGATGAACTGGTGTCGTATATACAGTTCGAGAAAAATTATATAGTTCAGCAAGATTAACTGGTTTGGTATCCACAATCCAAGAAAATAAATATATAGTACAACAAGAAGAACTGTTGCGGTATCTACAGTTCAAGAAAAAATATATACATAGAATTTATTTTCTTCAGTTTATCTCTCTATTTTATCCCATTATGGTGCCAGCACAGATTATTCCTTATTCAGCTCCAGACAGTTAATAGCATAGGTAGTTACTTTGGAGCATTAATCCTCTCATTATACATGTAGCATGTTTAGTATCTTTCTATGGGTATGGTTCAAACTGTGCAGTACAACATTTGACTTTGTTTGCTTAACTACTTTATACCTTGTATATAGCTTCCACCTCTCCTCTTTTTAGTCAATTTACACCTAATGACGATACAGGAATATGTATCGCTACGTTGTGTTCTATCACAAAACAAGACGTGGTTATCCAGAAATTGTATAATTATGTTACCCCAATTCTAAATGTCGTTCACAACTTGTAAGTAAAGATCAGCAAGATGAACTAAATCTATGAATATGAATATGTAATTAAGACCTACATGTAGCCATGGAAAAGCATGTAAACAAACAAACTTATTTTGAATGAAATCCAACGTCTAACATTCTCTTTTAAATTGGAATTTTTTCTCACCATTTCGTTTCCTAGCATGTCAGCAGAGAATATAGACCGTTACAGCTTGTTGCACGAGAGGAGCACTATTATTGCCCAGGACAATTAAACACTACAAATTTTAGGTTTACCTTGAACACAGATGAGGAGTTCTCTAGACTGGCTATCTTGTTGTTGGTTTCCAGCCTCACAGTATATGCGCAGTTCTCTATCAGCACTACTGGTGACATACCTCAATGTGGAGCGACCCTTGTAAGTGCAACTGCCTGGAGTTGGTGGATCAGAGTTCTCAGTTGTATTTTCATTTATTGGCTGCTGAAGGTCGAAGTCTTTAGTTTTCTTATACCATCTAAAAGCATTTTGTGTAATAGAGGAGTCCACATTTGCGGTGCATGTAAGCATTAACTCGGCATTAATGGCGGCATATTTTGGTTTAGGTCCATTCGGGTCATCAAAATTGACACAGTTGTCACAGGTTTGGGTGTCTTGATTAAATGAGTCACATTCTGGAGCCCCAGTCAGACCAGTCAGCTGTGTCACACCTAGAGGAGAAACATTATAATCAGAGCATGTGGATTAACCACTGAGAATAGGGTACATCGATCTTGATACAGCTCCAAAAGGTTGTTTTTTTCTCTCAGGAAAACTTCTAATCCATAATCCAAATGAATTTATATTTACAAATCACAATAAGCTGATAAATTTAGAAACGAAATACATTTTTCAGGTGTGAAATTTTGAAAATTATACATTGCTCTTATGGGAAATTTTTGTTTAAATATGTGCGTGTATTTAAAAAATTCATTTTTTTTTGTGAGTGAATCCGATATGTTTAGAGAAAACGTTTATTAACCAAAGATATATTAATAATACAGCTAGGACGCAGTTTCTCTTTTAATATTAGATAAGTCCTTATCATACATTTCTCTTTTAATATTACATAAGTCCTTATCATACAGTAAAACTAATTGCATTTCTTTCTGTTATAAATAATTGATTTGATGATGTTACGAGACGAAAATATGGACTTGCGTCGATAACACGACAGGGATAACAGTTTGTTCCCCCCTTTCTGGAAAAAAAGTAGAAAAGTTTTAACAACTGGTAAATTGATTTATGTTGGCTCCATTCCGTCTATCATGAACGCGACTACTAATTGACTTGAAATATTCAATGATAACTCAAATTACATTTATTGTCAACATATTACCAAATACAAATATACATAAAAAGACCTAATCATATACTCCATAAACATGAAATTTATGACAAAATAAGAGAGAAAATACCCAACACACACGTAGACATACACTCAAGGAGCTACAACAACGCTCAACAGGATCAGTTGAATCTGTGAATATGATAGCAAAAACACCACAATCTGGAACACGTTGTATCTCTTTGTTTCTGGACTATGGATAGACTAATTAGGATTAAATATGTGATTTCTTTTCGAAAAACGTCTGGTATGGGTCGCCTTCAGACAATTAAAAATACAATGGAATAAGTTCATCTATACGATGATCATCGCGCAATCTTCTTTTGTGTGAATTATATAAATACTGGAGTAGGTTATGTAAATACAGACAGGAGTTCAGAGGAATATTGCCAGAATGGAGCAGGTTATACAGACAGGAGTACACGGAAGTGTCGCCAGATTGGAGCAGGTTATATAAATACAGACAGGTGTCGCCAAACTGGAGGAGGTTATATATCAATACAGACAGGAGTACACGGGAGTGTCGCCAGATTGGAGTAGGTTAAATAAATACAGACAGGGGTTAACGGAAACGTCGCCAGACTGGAGGAGGTTATATCAATACAGACAGGGGTTAACAGAAACGTCGCCAGGCTGGAGGAGGTTATACCAATACAGACAGGAGTTCACGGGAATGTTGCCAGACTGGAGTAGGGTGGAATAAAATTACACAACACGAGGTACCAAAACAGTGCGAGGAGTATCTACTGACGAGCTAAAACTATAGAAAATTTATATTTCATTCAAATATCCCAAACTCTCTACCATATCGAGCTAAATATGTTCCCTTCCGAAAGAGACAGGTGTAAAACCAATTAGTTTGTTTTGCCAAGGTATCTGCCAACCGGTTACCGTGAATACCAACATGACGGGGATCCAATCAGATCTACAGAGATGTAAAGTGTCACAAACAATAGAAGAAGCTGTGGAATTATAGATAAACTAACCTATTTTTACAATAATCTAAAATATAATGCAAGAACCAAAAATTTCAGTAAATGCAGCAGTTATCACAGACAAATGGTCAAGTATAAGATGAATTTCTTTTAGTATTAGATTTCTTAAATACAAGTTTTAGCTCCAGTTCAATCAGTCTCCCAACACGTTGATTGAATGATTGTTTGATTGATTGGTGTTTAGGCCTTGCTTAAGGTTTTTTCACTTATATGACGCCGGTGTTTTCCAACAATAAATGACAATAGCAAAACCATGAAATGTGAGATATTGTGATACTGTTGGAAAGTTAATCTTCCACCAGTGCTCAGTAAAGACAGCATTGCTACTCTTCAAACAAACTGAAAATTAAATTTGTCTAACAAACACCTAACCAAAGTTTTCTGTTCTTCCTGCTCCATTGAAATCTCGTCTCCAACTAGAAAAGGGTCTATTCCAATAACTATCTATTCAAATGGAAAAATAATAGGACTGTGGAAGTAATTAGATATATAAATTCAGTCCTCAAGAAAACTATACCAACAAAGAAATAAGAATGTTCACGAAAATTGCTACATCTAATCAGCGAAGAGCAACCGTGTTTTGATTGGTCCATTCTAATACTATTTTCAATGACATTGTTACTTCACTCTACAAACCACGTGATATACTTTAATTGAAATGACTGTATATATTCAGGCTCTTCGCAACATTCACCATGGAGGAAAAACAGCACGAGACATAAGTCTATAAGAGAGTGTGCTATTAACGACGAAAAGCCATCACACGATTTCTTAAATTTGATCCCTAATTAACAGCAATAATCTCATCATTGGCTAAGCTGTTACTCCGCTTTAATAGCCACATACATTAATGACAATGATTGACTAAAATAAAAGCAAAAGTAGGTCCAACAAAGAAAATCAAATAACAATTTAAGGAACGACTGGTGGTTAAAATGACCTCGTATAAAGTATGACACCATGGACATGTCCTCGATAACATAAAATACATCTTATTAGCCTCTGATTGGTGGGAGTATTCTATTAAAACTGACGTCAGCTCTTGTCAGTTGAGATCTCTATTAAATTTTGTATCAGGTTCAATAATTTTGTGTGGTGATTTTAACTGCCATCATTCTCTATGGGGAGGCTCTCATGATGATTTAAATGGTAAATTTATATGCGATATACTGAATGAATTTAACCTAATTGTGCTAAATGATGGGTCAGGAACTCGCCCGGATGTTAGGTCAGGTAAATGTTCGACTTTAGATTTGACATTGTGCTCACGTGACCTTTCTCTTTTCTCCAATTGGTCAGTGGATCAGTCGTCCTCCTGCTGGAGCTATCATTATCCTGTGACCCTAAATTTTAACTTCGTTCCCCATAACAATGATACAAGTTTACCACGGAGGTGGAAAGTTAATAAGGCGGATTGGCAGGGAGTACAGGGAGGGTTGTAAATTACCGATCTCCAATAATATATTTAATGAAAATGTTGAAATTTTTTCTGCTAACTTAGTTCAAGAGATTGAGTCAGCAGCCGGAGGCTCGATTCCATGCACATCTGGTAAACCTTTTCATAAAGCACCCGTTCCCTGGTGGAATGATGACTGTTCCAAGGTTATAAAAGACAGAAAGTCTGATAAAAATAGAGCTAAACGAACTCGACTTTATGAACACATATTATTATAAAAACAATATAAGGCTAAGGCTCAGAGAGTTATTAAGGCAGTCAAGAAAGAACATTGACGGGAATTTTGTTCTGGTATAAATAAAAATACTCCATTGAAATCGGTTTGGAATAAAGTAAGAGCTGTTAGTGGTAAATCGAAACGAAATAATATCCCAACAATTCTTAATAATGGTAGTATTTTTGTTACCAACTCTGGGAAATGCAATGTAACTGCTGACAATTTTGCCCATGTTTCTAGTTTAAGTAACTACAGCTCTGACATTACTCCACCCAAAGAAGATATGGAAAAATTGCATACACTTTATAACATTGTTTTTGATGAGTCCCAAATAAATGACGAATTTTCCCTTCTTGAGTTAAAGCAGGCGTTGTATGGTATCAAAGATTCCTCTCCTGGTGAAGATGGCATTACATACTCGATGATCAGCCATCTACCAGAACAATGTCAAGTACCGTTTTATTGTTGTACAATACAATCTGGACACAGATGCGTCTTCATTTGTGCTGAAAACGGTCTGTGGTTATATCTATACTCAAACCAGGTAAGAACGCATCTTCTCCATCTTCTTATAGACCAATAGCGCTAACGTCAGTTTTGTGTAAATTGATGGAAAGGGTGATAAATTGCAGACAAGTTTGGATTTTAGATAAGAATAATATAATAAGCCCTGTTCAGAGTGGGTTCCGAAAAGGTAGATCAACCACTGACCATGTAGTCACATTAGAGAACACCATTAGACGTTCATTGATAAGTAAGGAGTATGTCTTGGCTGTATTTTTAGATATAGAGAAGGCATACGATATGTTGTGGAGAAGGGGTTTATTGATGAAAATGAAAAATATGGGCATAGGAGGCAAGATGTTAGGGTGGGTAAATAGCTTCCTATCTGACCGTTCAATTAAAGTTAGAATAGGTACAGATTTGTCTGATGCTAGAATAATTGAAAACGGTACGCCCCAGGGAAGTGTCTT
>JAQQZZ010041156.1:0-10392 GCA_030265115.1 Mopalia vespertina | reverse complement strand
GTTAGTCAGCTGGAGTCTAGATAGCGGACATTCACTACCCCTCTGATAGGAGAGTGACACAGCTCCCAAAGCTGAAAACAATGAATAATTTTCGTGTCTTTTAGAAAGTGAAGATTAAAAGTATTTTCGTTTTTTTGGGATAACACTTTCTTAGTTTGAACAGATTCCAGTTCAGAAAATTTTGAAGGTTGAAACCCGTCCGGTGTTATCCCAAAATAACGAAAATACTGTTAATCTTCACTTTCTAAAAGACACGAAATTTATTCATATATTGTACAATGCTGAGGGTAGATTTAGTAGATTACATATATAATAAAGAGACTCGCAATTTTGTGTATGTTGAAATACCTCACTATTAATATTAGTGATATGTTCTTTAATCCTATTAGCTAAACATCTCTCTGCTTTTCCAACTGAGCTTGATTGACAACCTGGGCAGACAAATTTATATACAATGTTACTTTTTGTTTTCAGCAGGGATTCTTGTTTTCAAAGAATGTTTCATTTTAACTGAGCTATAGCGCTATTTGGTCAACGTTAAGTTTTGAAACCATATCGTTGTGCTATAAGATGACAGCTAACCAAGGTTTCACTTTGACTTAAATAATATATCATGCAGTGTCTATTCCCAAACAGATTAAAACTAGATTCTTTGTAATGTGTACTTGTATATGTATTTTCCTGCATCGCGAAGGACGATGTGGAGCTGTATTTAGCACCTGAAAATCGAGGGTCCACGGCCACCTAGCCCATGAAAATTGTCAGAATGATGAAGGTCGGAAAATCAGTTATTAGGCCATATCCTTTACTAAATTACGTGAACTTTTAGATCTATAATGACCAATCAGAGAACTGCTCCCCAAAACGTGACATGATGATGCTGATGATTTATATCATATTGGCCATTAAAGTAGGAAGTTCTAGGAACTTAATGATTTACGCAACATGTTAGAATACTAATTGTGATTAAGTGTAATTTAAAACTAGCGTCAGAAATCACGTTTACTTTATTATCTTATGGTGATGGATATAGTGTTCTCGTGAAACATTCTTGGACTAAACTGTCTGCCAGTTACGGTGATAGATGGTGTTCTCGTGAAGCATTCTTGGACTAAACGGTCTGCCAGTTACGGTGATCCATATACGACAAAAATATATGTAAGTTCATGTTTATATTGTAGCGATTGGTTTGTACATAGCTGGAAATGTGTCCACCTAGGTGTAAATGTCAAAGCTTCATATTTGTTCTAGTGTCAACATTGGCTGAGGGTTATAGCCATCCGTAAACACAACTTGATTTCAAGATTATTTTGTCAATTAATTCAGAAATATACTGTTTTGGTGGCGATTTTTGTGAATATTTATTGAAAATATGCTGAAAAAAGTTGGGGCACGAAATTGAGACGGCAAGATCTGTGAAAACTGCTAGATGTTCTGAGTGGTCAAGCTAGCTGTCATAGTCCTGGATACTTCATGGATCTTTAGGCCCAGTGATTCCATAACTTTATGTGCCAGTACTTTAGCGAAATTTAAGCAGCTGTATTTCTGACTGAGTGGTTTGCGATCCGAGCTTTTTCGATCTAGTCTTCGACCCCAAACAATAGTTTTCCGTACTAATCTCGACCGCTTAATCGGAAAATTTTAAACAAAGAAAATGGCCCACTTTGAGGTGTAAAACGAAACATTTGTCTCGCTCATTTAAACTTTGGAGAGCTTTATTTGCTCTTTGGAACTCTCATATTTTGTATATACGTATCAAAGCTGCTGTTTTAATGGCTTCTAAAGACACGGGCTCGTGTTAGCTACTATCATGTTTTGTCTGTTGCTGATGAATAACTTTCTCACTTAAACATTGAGATCGGACAGGACACATTTCTTTCAAATCAAGCTTTAGTTTATATTCGCACAACCAATTTGGAAGTCGCAATTGTATTAAACTGATGAGTTTCGCCTGTTTTGTGACTCCATAAAACTGTTCACATCATTAAATGTTTAATCGCCGTAGTTACCTTGTGCAATTTCACAAATGTCGTCTTCCCTCTTGTTTTAAAACAGTTCACAAATCTCGTGTTCCCTTTTGTTTTAATAAAATAAACAAAAGCTGAAATTGATGTCCTTGAGAAAGATTTGTTTGTTTGTTTGTTTGGGGTTTAACTTCGTACTCAAGGATATTTAACTTATATGAAGACTAAATGTGTGAAACACTTCACACTGTTTCTTGCCTAATTACGGTGGCCACGGCCGTGGGCCCCTTGAGAAAGAAAGCTGGTAGCAAACGAGCCTGCGTCTTAAAGTTCATAAAAACCGGCACTTAAAAAATATATATATAAACTTGCTACTTAAGTTGTTTTTTTTTTAACTTAAGAATCGATGTCCCACTTTATTGCGTCCACGAAAATTAATGAGGCCAATGAAGCTCATGAATGCAAAAATAACTAAATTTATTCGAAGTGTGACAAATGTTTCCTTTTACGCATTAAAGTCTACAATTTTCTGTTTTAACTTTTGGTGAAATCTGTCGCATTTAGAGGACGCTATGAGCAAATAAAACTAAGCGTTAGAGACGTTTCACTGAGAATAGATGTTGATTGAACAGACTTTTAAGAGTGGACATCCACAGCAACATGCCTACACAAGGGACGTTATCCACCGAGAGGACTGTCGCCTGAGAGCCCTGTACGCCCTGGCTGCCTGTATGCTTCCGGTGACTTCCGTAACCCCATCGCCTTGTCAACCCAGGCCCAGATGGTCATTTTACCGGACACCGATCCCAAAAGAATGATTTGATCCAAAAAAGAAAAATATTGTTATATCCCACTCCCAAGGAGGAGCATCGATTGGGTGAATTTATGATGAATGTGGCAGAACCCGCTATTTCGTTCGGCAGAATCACAAACTGCTCAATCAGAAAACAACTATTCAATCGCTCGTCAGATCTGGAGTACTGACACATAAAGTTTAGAAAATCATTGTGCATAAATGAAGTCTTTCCCTTTGTTCACTCACTGTTGAGTTTTGATACATGTCACGTGGCGTAATATTTTGGAGTGTCAGTCTGTTTACATTGTATTCGTGTGCTAGGCACATCACCAATAAAATCCAACAAAAGAAAGTTATCGACTAAAAAGTTTGTTTTAGTGTTTATTATTTTAATTATATTTATTGTATTTAAGGGGGTGTATAATAAATAGGTTATTGGAAATGTGGTTGTGTATGAACCCGCCCTAGATCAAGAGCTCGCAGCGTCCAGTAGCGCTAGGACCCGTCCGTACAGAACTATACCCCCAATACCCTTTACATATTATCAAGTCATCGCAGTATAATACAGTTATTTGCCCAGGTCCACCAATGCCAATACCCTTCCAACGTCAGACGATTACGAAATATCGTCAGGAGTAATACATTCGTTTTGATGGAGATATATATTTAATGGACAACCGTGAAACTTATTTAACTTCAAACATCAGTGCAGGATACTTATTGACTCGACAAGATCATCATTACACACTGTATGTCACATCCATTTCCGGTAAAAACATATCCGAGAGACACTTTTGTGTTCAGGAACCGAAAGCGGAACTGTTTCATTGGTTGATGGTGGTGTTTTAAGGTTGCGGTCAGGGACTTAAACATGATTGATACAGCGGTTGCACAACAAAGCCTATAAGTCAGTTGATACGTGATTTTATTGAGTTCTGATCATAGTCAGACATAGTTAAGTTAAATTTGACAATATTTCGATGCTCACAACTTGGGACAACATAGTCACTTCTAAATAACAAATGAAAAATGTACTGATGATAAGAAAAATAATTAAACAGGCAGAAACGAATCATTACGTGAACAAATTTAAAATTTCTGAATTTTTCCACTTCAGTTTGTTGTACAATTGACCATATACATATATTTTAATTCGGGACAATATTTGATTATCGTCGACTTTGTCCAAAAGTAATAAATATGAATATCTTCCACTTCATCCCAGAGTAACAGAGTTAATTAGTTTCCGCTTTGTTCTTGGCTACAGAGTCGATTATTTTCCGAAACAGTTGTCTTTTATTCCACATTGTTACAGGGTACCAAAGTTCATTATTTCCCACCATCTTCAATGGTCCAACTAACTTATTTTCCTCCGGTATTTATAAAACAATAGTTTGTTTTATAACATGTACTGAATAGGTAGCATTTGTCACATGTTGCGAATAACAAATTTGAGCGCAGGGGGGGTCCATCAAGAAACTAATACATATTGTCTGCAAAATGTGTAAACGGGGAGTTCCCAGGCGTTCCTTGGTCTGTCGCTGATCTGATGGTATGGGCCATAACAAATCCCAGAATGGATGCAATCAAAAACATACTTGATGCCAGACATGACAACACGAACGACCATCCTGCCGTAAAAGAAATCGCTAAACTCTGAACTGAAGTGAATTGGAGCGAATATAGGATGTCTGTTATCGCACAAGCCAAAACTGAAAATAAAAGGTGTGCCATTACATTTATTTAATTTTATTTAACAGAGTTTAATTCGTTCTTTCATTCATTCATTCATTCATTCATTCATTCATTCATTCATTCATTCATTCATTCATTCATTCATTCATTCATTCATTCAGTCAGTCAGTCAGTCAGTCATTCATTCAGCCAGTCGTCCATTCATTCGTTCATTCATTCTCGTGCATTCCCTTTTTGATTGTTCCATTTCTTCATATAATAATTACTACTTTCATCCTTTTTTTATTTGTTCATTTAGATTTCCAAGGATTTTGCCAGATTACAAGTTTACAGAAACTTAGTAAAGATACAGAAACTTAGTAAAGATACAGAAACTTAGTAAAGATACAGAAACTGACTTACAGCTTATTAAACATCCAAATGCTATTACGAATGCTATTTTCCGTTTGTCCTTAACAACGACGAATGCGGTGGCCGCTGTCCCGCTCATACCGACAAAGAGAAGGGCACATATAGATAATGCCCGCATCGTAATGTATAAACCTGAGAACAAAGAGAATAAAACAAAATCATAAACGTGCACATGTGCCGCCTGGAGAGTTGTCTTTACAAACAAAAACTTGATGCACCTCCATCTCTCCATGCTAGTTTCATTGCCTTTGTTATTACATCCCAGAAGCCTAAACCAAAATACCCTACAAATTTAGGTTCCCTTCAAAGGGAAAAATATACAACTGTATAAATAAACCAAATGTCACTCTAATTTCTGCTGTCATTTAATTGACGTTCGATATACTTGAAATCTAAGATGCTACTTTGTAATCGTGTCCATTGGATGACTCCAATAGTTATGTATCTCTAATATTAACAAGTCGGGTACAGTCTGCTAAAAACACGGCCTAAATAACTAAAGCCCTGGCTACTGCAAATCACTAGACACTTTTTTATACATATTTCCCGGTAGAGTCAGGTGGGTCTAACGAGAATGGGTAGCTACTAGCTAGATGCCATGTGTGGTGTAATTATTAGCTTTGTCAACTGCTCTACTGTACAGATTTATGAAATGTCTGAACGTCATTCCCTTCGGCAGAGATCGGAAGAGTGACAGATGAAAGGACGTAGAATAATGGATAGATATTCAACTAAGGAAGTCCAGGACGCAAGGTTTAGAATATATTTATTGAACAACGTGGCAGTTTCGGTTTTTCGGAACATAGCTTTTATCTCTTCTATCTACGGATTAGGGATCTCAATATAATTCATGTAAGAAGTTTAACAGTGTTCTGTAAGGTCAATACAACATATATTAAATGGACTTTTGTTGCAAAGAATGTAACCGAAAAAAAATATATGCCTATGTTCATTTTAAAAAATCACTCAGAAGAATTCAACCACAATTTTCTCCGCAACGAATTTGTTTGTTTATTTGAATCATTTGTTTGTGGCATTCTTAATATCATTAGACTTACTTTTGACGGAAAACGGCCGTCATTCGCGGCAGTGGCAACAAATGCCAAGAACATAACGTAACATAACGTGTGTTTATTTAAATTAAAGCACAGCTTAACAAATCCCTTTACAAAACGATATTGATTGGACATTTCTAAACGATGATGCGATGGTTTTCCCTGAACCGCCACGTGTGTGGCTATTCCACGAATAGTTCAGCTGTTTGCCTTTCGTGAACGTCTAACGCCACGTCACCCAATGCTGACAGCTTTTCGTGAACGTCTAACGCCACGTCACCCAATGCTGATAGCCTTTCGTGAACGTCTAACGGCACGTCACCCAATGCTGACAGCCTTTCGTGAACGTCTAACGCCACGTCACCCAATGCTGATAGCCTTTCGTGAACGTCTAACGGCACGTCACCCAATGCCTTTTTGCTACAGGATTAAACACGTATCAGCTCTTACCGCAACTAAAAGTATATTTAGATCCGGCTTAAATCAAATTGAATTAATACAGTACATCGATCGTGATTGACTTTGACTTTTTTTAAACTGTAATATTTATTTAATTTGATTTCTTACCGAAAATAAGCGGTATAGTATTTCATATATGTGGTACCTACCTTGAGCTTTAATTGACACACAATTCGTTTCAACATATGGCATCCCACAAATAGTCCATAATCCAGCATGTAGAGGTTCCAATACAAACCAGTAGGGCGTTGTAACGGCTATGAGATGAAACAAACCACCGATAAGAAAAAACAGAAATGTGAGGAAAAAAATATTTGGAACAGTTTTGAGACGGTCCGATAGAGTCATGTTGTTATCTCCTTTTAGACTCTGTTAATGGTGAAATCATTCACGTTCTTTTGTTGCCTGTAAAGCTGACGTCACTAAACGACGACAAATCTTTCAAGTTCCTAAATGTTTTTATCGTCAGTTGATGCTGTGCCTGTATGTAGCTGCCCTTCTCTTCTGGATAATGATTAAACCAGACACTAAAAACTAGTACAGTTATAATCGAAATAGAAATAGTAGGCCTACAGAGACAAACGAAAAATTCAACATCAACTGTAAAACGAATGCTCTGTCATTGTTTATATCATGTTAGGTATTTCGCAACTTTTAAAATAATATAAAATAGTTCAAAATAAGTGTTATACGCCTAAAGGAATTATTTTCATCCTGTAAGCATATTGCATAATATCCGGAAAAAAATGCCTATGCGTTTCTATATCATAGCTAAAGGACGAGGCCAAAAATCATATAGTTTCAGCTAAAACCCTTCTTTTTTTTTTAAAAAACACCCATAACAAACACAAATATCTTCCTTTTTTTTTTTTTTGCAGCAGCATGTATATCCGCATAGATTTCATGATGGTGTGTTGATTAATCGTGTCATATAAACTTAAGATAGATACACTCAGAATGTATGACGATACATGTGATAGTTGTCCAGTTTTATGGATCACCTATATACCGAAAACCGAAGTGTTGTAACGGTTATTTCAGTGGTAAAAAAATGTTTCTCACAGTTAATTTGCATTACAATTGTCTATTTTTGTTCCATATATTTGTTTAAAAAAACTCATATTTTATTTAAATGTAAACTTATTGTACTCTTAAATACTAAAAGGATTCATGTCATATTTTGACCTGGCCACAATACTTCCTTTATATTTTCACTTTAGATTTCATTCAACCCATTTATTAAAAAAATTAACGGTGAAAAAAGATATACCTAAACCTACATGAATGATGATGGATCGTTGAAACAAATAAAACTATAAATGTTCTTTTATACAATATACCAGTCAGAGATTGAGTGGTGTAGCATTCCTGGACTGACAATGTAAGACAAAATTATTAAATTAAGCTTGGTCATGTGCCCTTCTCAAGTTTGGAAGCTGGCTATTGGCCATCTAAGGATTATAGGCTTGCAGACCCTATCACATGATATACATGTGCCCAAATGTATGAGGCAGAGATTGACCACCCCAGGTAGATAACACTAAGATCTTTAGTAAACACCAATGTGGGTCGTGTTTACCACATGCAGGGTTACACAACTATTCGTTATTTTAAATCCAATACTCATGTCTACTTTATTTACTTTTCTTGATATTTTTCGCAAAATTTTGCTGAAAAAAATACATGTATATTAATAGCACCTTCGCAAAGCTGGGGAGCGAGAATATTGAACCTCGCTCCCTCGCATTGTCGTCTGGCTTTCTCGTTTTCTTATCCGGCTCTCTCGCTCTCTCACTGCCTCCCTTCCTCGCTCTTCGCGTTGAAAATCTCGCTCCCATGTTCGCTCTGGTTGCAAATTTACAAGGCGAGGGAGCGAAATGTCCTCTCTCGGCGTCCATATATACCAAAGTAAATGTGCATTTATTATGCTAAGTGATGCACTTTAAATTAAGTTTCAACCATCTTTTGTTAAAACATGGCAAATTCTCGCATGTCAAAAGTTTTGAAAGGGGTTCCATGATTCAGTCTGTCCTCTCACACAAGATCATGTATTTTCGGTGAGTGTTCACAAGCAACTTACAAACTATTTATTAACTTGTTTTAGCGGCATTTAGAAGCTGGGATGATAACATAATAAGTAAGACTTTATGGATTTTCAACTTCTGGTTTTATTCATACGCAACGTTTCAATGCAGATACTAGCACCGTTTTCAAGCTAATGAGAGTAATAAAATTAAAAGCATATATATACAGTTTGAGACACCACAGGTAACTATTTATTATTATTTATTTAAAACAAATGTGTCTAAAAGAATTTTGCCTGTAGACCTGACATGCATTATTCCCTGTGTTTCCCCTATAATTAAAGACGGCATCACGAGGGAATCCCCCAACAACAACTGGCTACTCTTAATATAGTAACACAGTTAATTGCAATCCTATGAATTGTACTGTATTACATGAGAAGAGCAGGATCCGCGCCGCGTCCTGGCTATGGTATTTTCTCGCTCTACAAGTTTTGTGATTACAGCCAATAACAGGCTGTGAATATTAACCACGGAATTAAACAATAACGTTGTCCGAGGCGACGTCTCACGTTAGATTTGTAGCCAATGAGTTAGAAGAGTGTATCTTGTTGGCAAAGGGGCTTTAGCCTGTCAATTAAATTAATCCGATATCTGTAAATACTAGATTCGAAGTTTAGGGCTATAGGCCTACTACGGTCTTTTCAATGGTTTTACTTTGAAAACAATTTGAATTAATTGTTTAGAAATGTATTTAATCCATTAACGTAAACGTCTCATAGGTCGTAGGATCTACTTTGTTTATTTAATTTTCGGCACTTTCGAAATAATGGACTCAAACACAATTGAACACAATTTGACTTCAACAGTGAGCGTTAAACTGGGAATCTAATGCTTAAGACAATGAACGTTTTGAATTGTGACATTTTTTTTTTAATGTAATAACAACATCGCAAACATTTTGTAACCACCAGGTACCATCAAGCTTGTCAAACCCGCGCAATCAGGATCATCCCGTGGCGGAGCTCTACTCTTAGCTACAGTTGCGGGAAAGAACAGCCGCTTAAACATTTTTAAATGGCTCATGTGGATCAACATAAAATGGTACAATTTTTTGTTTAAGAATAATAAAATTTCTAAATTACTTTTAAAAAGAAGGGTGTTGATCTGTACGAAATCATAGCATAATCCCGGTGTATTTATACAGCTGTAATTTGTCTCACTGTACCGCATACTTTACGACAAGGTGGTTGAGTAGAGAAAGGCTAATTGTGACTTAATGGACTCCATTTAATCGACACTCTTAATGACTCTGTTTTCAGACAGAGAAACTAGAATGGATGAAAACTCTTGACTATTGAATGAATTAATTATTAGCATGTGATAGAGAACCGACTAACTAACAAACCATCCAAGTAAGAAGTGTATCACAGAAGCTGTTTGCCCAAATTGAGCAAACTGATTGTCCAAACTAGTAGTGGCCATAAAATTAGACTCCATAAACCAAGATATTTTAGACTGGCTTCAGTCAATGGAGAGCTGCTGACAATAGAATTGAGTAGAAATACTGAAAGCGACCACAAAAAGAGTTGATTATACAGGTGACGAAGAACAGAACATTTCATCTCATGATTACAGTCTAGTGTTCCCCGGAAAACGAACTGTTACAGACAGAGTATCTAGGTTACATTGAACAAGACAAACTTAGTATTGTCCTAAGTGAATAAAACTACAAATGTTTGAAAAAAAATTACAAATTTAAAAGAATTACGTGAATAGGCTGTTAAAACAGCCGAATTTAAAAATACTAAATGAATAGGCTGTTAAAACAGTCGAATTTAAAAGAATTACGTTAATAGGCTGTTTAAACAGCCGAATTTAAAAGAATTACGTGAATAGGCTGTTGACACAAGTAGTATAAGGGGTGGGGGTTCTGGCACACCTTCTTCCTGGAGTCCTCCCCGCCCCCTGGGCGGCTCCCAGTGGTA
>JAQQZZ010041145.1:0-10393 GCA_030265115.1 Mopalia vespertina | reverse complement strand
ACGAATGTTGTGACGTCAGAGGACCGCTTTGTATGTCTAAAATTACCTCCCTTGCCAATTTCCCGAGACTCCCATTGGGAACTTCCAAGGGGCGTGAAACTCTTTACTCTGGCGTCATGAGTACCGATTATGTTTCCAACTCGGTCAATATCTTTGTTGGTGGTGTCTTTGTGACCAATTTACTCGAGCAGCATTTATGGTATTCAAACTTCACTGTATAATTTGGGTTTCTTTGAAAACGGATGAACTTATTGCATTGAAAAAGACAAACAGATACATGTGTTTATTATTTCTATACCAGTAAAATATCAGGATTTTGTTCACACATAAAAGTGATATTTCATTGCAGTGAAAACACGTGAAAATGCTATCATGGTTTATAACGTCCAGGCGTAAGAATATCGAATGGAGTAGTCAAACCCATTCTGACATTGCTTTGATCATAGCTGATAGGGGAATTTGTCTTGGTCATGACTTTATAGTTGATAATAAATAATTGATCGAACATTAAACAGTGAAGTTTAAATACAATACCATTCACTCGAGCAACATTTATGGTATTCAAACTTTACTGTGTAATATCCTCGATTTATCTTGTAGGTTCTTCTGACATTTATGGTTGTTTGTACCATATTTTATGTTGGTGATTTTTATATCCATACTGAGTATCATTTTACTTGAAAGCCTAATACCGTGTAAACAATGTTTGTAATATAAAACACCCAGCAATGCCTAACTGGTAACTTCCCACAGACGGCAACGAGATCACACGAGAACTGCAAGCCATTTTGATAGTGACTTTCTGTTGTTGATGCTGCTTTATCATACACGAATGAATAGGTCAGGCGCTTAGCATATATGTAGCTAATTGGCCCTCCTTTGTCTTAGATTGCTGAGGAAGTCGTTCAGGGTATGCCTTAACATGAACCCCGCAAATCGGCAAGAAAACATGTCCAAACGGGGCACCAGAGATCTTTTATATGAGATCTCGCGAGATCAGATTGCACAAATGGAATTTCTAAGCTATGAACAACAGGGAGATTGGTACTGAAGCAGTATGGGTAACGCATGTTGCCCGAGAAACAGATTCTTACTGCTACAGCAATATGTAAATATTCCGCTAAATGGTAGTATGTTTCAAGCGCAACCCTACAGTCTTTATCGTTGGAGGAACATTAATTTCTGAGCGAAGCAAACCTCTGTACATGTTATGATTGTGTTATTTAGGCTTTTTATTGTTGGAGTTCACCACCATAACGACAAGTGAAAAATATAGCAACAATTCAAAAACACATCAATTTACATTTTCTGTTTTATTAGCATACGTTTGTTCAGTGTTATACGATCGTTTAATTTCCCAACCAGTAAAGCTTTAAAATTTGTATTGGTCAAAAGTCAGACAATTTCTACACAGCAGTTTCTCTGAAAGGGGTTTATCTGTTATCGGATGGAACATGGTCCAAGCTCAGTACTTCCGATTAAGAAACACTCTTTCTCGTATTTAAACGTTACATTCTTATATCGTTCGTCTTGTAGACAGACAATGAGCGCTCGGTCTTCTGAACAAGCTTTGATTATTTTCCTAAGCGCTCTAAAACCTTAAAATGCTTTTCAGTGGAATCGAAAAAAAAAAAAATCCGAACTGAGACCTATTCAAGTACCATCTACTTATCTAAGGGTATCCGTACCTACCAATACGGTTCTCAGATTAAAACAGTTAATA
The DNA here is from genome assembly GCA_030265115.1 of Mopalia vespertina. Classification (NCBI taxonomy): domain Eukaryota; kingdom Metazoa; phylum Mollusca; class Polyplacophora; order Chitonida; family Mopaliidae; genus Mopalia; species Mopalia vespertina. Next base: position 8,670 of record JAQQZZ010041145.1, on the reverse strand, counting down.
ATGGGTCTCATTTCCCATAATCCCCTGAATTGTTCGTTATTTGTCGGTTGTTAAAACTAAGGTGAATTTTTATGGCTAATGGTTCTGGCAAGTCGATCTCAAGCAACATTCGCCTAGTGTTACCATAGCTACGCCATTCGTCTGACCATCGCCAGCGCCAGCAACGAGCGGATTTGATATTTGTCGCCCGATTTGTGCATGTCGGAACATCCTTCGACCCTTTCCGTACCGGTACAGTTATCTCGGAGGTGAATGGAAGCAATAATATAACACGAACACGCCGGATGTGTTGTGCGCATGCGTGGAAATCAACCAAAGAACTCCGCGGATTTGTATTAAAAAAAAACCCCACATCAAACAAACCCGTTTCTCGGGTAAAATCACATTTAAACAAAACACTATTCCTTTTATGTGTATGACTTGTTGCAAATTATTCAAATTCCATCCGCTGTAAATATTTAAATAATGACGTAGCTCCAAAGACGTCATCATATCAACACAAGAATAGCCTTCAGACAATAAACACGTGGATAATAAGGTAATCTCAAATGACCCACTTATCGGCCGAAATTATTTACGGTACGGAAATGGCCGAGGGATGTTCCGACAAGCCGATTTCTGATCGCTGGGGACTTTGTCAGCTAGTGTGTCCTTGCGGAGTCAATCCCGCTATTTAATATTTCTGAACCAATCACAGACACTCCAGAAGTGACATGGGTTTCCCTTAAATCCACAGGCCAATGGAACAAGTTGATTTAACGACAGTAGGAATCTGCGACCGGAGGCAAAAATAATGACGGAAAGCAGTGCTCGAAATCAACTTATAAACAGGATCACGAGCAGGTTTTGTGTTGTTCATAGTTTGAATAATATCCAAATCCACTCGTTGTTTTAATTCTTAGAGTCTCATTTTGTAACGATCGAGTACCATGTAGCTTTTCAATGACGCTTCCTGTTGCCCTGGTGCTGTTGGAGCTATAGCTGGGGACACACCAGGTAAATTTCATTCTCTGGTGATTCGGCCGATGTTTGCTGCCGAATTTATTTGGCAGACTATGTCGACACATTATAGGCGAATTTGAAGGCGATTGCTTTTTGAAAGATCGCCTGCAAATAATATCACGCATGTGCGGATGCTCTATTCATCACATGATGACATTTAAATATCGCCATTTTTTTATCATGTGATTGGTTGAGGAATTCTCAAGTTCGCCGAACAATTCGCTGGAGTGAAAAAAACTACGCAATTGAGTCGCCGGCGATATATATTCGGTCAAATATATTGAGCACGATTGGTGTACGGCGAAGGCATTCGGTCGACTCTCAGCGACTATCGCCGCACTGGACACACTAGGCGAACTTTATTGCTTCAAAATTCGCCTAGTGTGTCCACCCCTTATGCGGCAACGTGAAGCCGATCTGTTTGTGATGTCCTTGTATTCCGTCCTTTGATTTTCCTGTGTTTGTCCGGTCTTGTTTTTGTTTGTTGCCAGTGGTTTCAAATTCAAGGGTGGGTTTCTTCACCCAATGGACTGGCACGCCGTCATTTGAGTAAAATAACCTTAAAGGGATAGACAACTGATTTTCGATCTAAACTTATTGCACATTTTCAAGACTACCATCTGTATTGCACTTGCAATGGAATCATCTTAGACGTTTAATTTAAAAAGCGGAACTTACGTCATTGTTCGGAAACACGGCAGTTATATATCATCTAATCGTGGCTGCCCCCTATTGCTTACACTGGTGTTGCTTTCATATACAGCCGAAAGTGAAGGTTCCGTCCCCAAGCGAAACAATAACAACAAACAACCGCTTGTACATATAAACCTGGGTACTAAAACCGGTTTTTTTTTAAAAACAGCATGTCAGATGAAAACATGCTAAACGTACTCGTTACTCAAAGAGAGATTTTGATATGAATACAACAGCTTAACATTGCGCTTGGATGACCAAGCTTGTGTATAGGCCGTGTTGTTACAGATGCGTTCCAATGCATCCATAAGCAAACGGACAATGACCTCAGTCCCGCCTGTTAAATTAACTAATTAACGACTATGCTGACTCGAATGCAAGTGCAATACAGATGTTTGTCTTTAAAAATATGCAATAAAAATAATAAGGTTAGGTCGAAAATCAGTGGTCTTTCCCTTTAAGTACGGCGATAAATCTCAATCAAACAGTTACTTACATTAAATATTTGGACTTTTGACTGAATAATAAACTGAACTTGATGAGACATCAACAATCGTTATTTTTTAGTCAAATACAATGTGGAGCATTATAACACAATCGGTCCCATCTCTGCTCAGATTTTTGTAGATAAATATAGTGAATACTTTCTCCACCATTTTTACAAAAATCAAACGGATATCTTTCCGTTGAATAAACAACGTTGCATTCGGGCATGCATACTTTAATTTGCAGGTGAGCTATCAAAACTGCATTCGCCCACTAACAATAAATAAAGCCATTGGGTTAAAAACAAATCACACAGTTCAGTTTAATATCAAGAACAGTATACTGGCAGCGTATAATTTAAATTAATTACATAAAACACTATATATTTAAACATTGTCATAAATAGATTCCATCAAATCGACAAATTGAATTAAGCGTCTGTCACTTTAGCTGCAGAATTTAGCTTAAAAACGCAATACATGCGATAACACACAATATATCGTAATATAAATATGTTTTGCACCGAACATCTGCCACCAAGGGTAAACAAATTGCTGTAGATTTGCACTCCAAGAAACAACCATTGAGTCGAAATGTATGCTGGTGGTGTAGAATATGTTACATGCTGTGACAAATCGAGACACGAACCCATGACCCTAAGCGGTAGGCTTCAAATCCCCAGTCTGCCAAACGGTATTTTACTGTCTGTTTGACCCAATGGCCACTTTTTAAATGACATGCACTAAATATATTCCATTGTTCCAAAAAAGGGTTTTCGTGATTCGTCGCTAGGCGTCTCTGGCTGATCAGCAAAATTATGTACGCTGTTACACTTTACCGACTTAATATATATATATCTTGCAGACGATTAATGCTAAACGCCGTTCTCAACCGAATTCAGCTTATATGACACCATATACTTATTTAAAAAGCAAGACATAACTGAACGCTGTATTAATATAAAGAGTCCGTTGGAAAAATAGTTTTCCGCTGCTGCTGATGACAATATGTATGTATATACACCAAATAGTACTGTCCGTATCAATAGGGCGAATCGAGTTTCTGGTGACGAATGTAATTGACACGGATAAACCGAGTCGTCAAATTAATTGAACCCATGTAAATGGTGTGGTTAAACCGACTCATCAACGTTCTGGTGTCCAGTGTTATTAACATGGTTAAATTGACTCATCAAGTCACAGTTAACCGGTGTAAATGGTGCGGTTTTGCCGACGCACAGGGCCTCTTGACAGTTTACGCACTAATCGGCCTGATGGTACCCGAAGTCCCTCTAACTCATCAACCACACTCGTCACAAAATATCTGAAATAAAGCCTGCCACCAGTGACTAGCCTTTATTCAGTAAAAATATTTAAAACACACATCTCGTATGAGCATAACTTTTGAGATGTTTTGCTTATAGCCGTACAATCCGGCCGTTAAGTTCTGATAAACATGTTGCGGTCAATCCGGGGACACTCACAAAATTACAAGGCAATAGAACCGCTATATGACAACCGTTGAGCTCACCACTTCATAGCAGACTGTGTACTTTACTGAGAACCGCACTTCAATGATTACCAGTGCATTACTTAACCCACTTTGCTTAAAGCCTTTCGACATCTTGACATATGGGCAACTCCGAATGGTTGTTCGGGAAATATTTCATTCTTAAAACAAGAGACATTCTGTCCAAAACGAATTATTACTTTCACATTTCCAATGGCATTGTGTTTATTTCTCTTAAATGTATGGGTTTTTAACACTGGTACAGCTAGCCAAATGATGCCTGCACACACAGGGTTTTAAATAACGGTTAATAAATGCCATTTAAGAAACACCGTTTTAGCTGAATCATTATTTCACGTGGTACACCAAAAAGAGACCACGAACGATTCAAATGAGTTCATCAATGGAATCCAGCCGTCACACTGAATTCTATTTCGTAAGATTCCATTTCGGTCATTTTTCACCGTTACATGGGGTGTTCGTTTTTATGGTCTTCAGCAGAATTTCATTTTCCTTTTCCGACAAGTTACTCCGGACGAAAGGCAGACCGGAAGGACGTCGGAAGTGAAGTGACGAGGCGCGGACATTTTCAGCTTCGGTCATTGTACTGTATTCTGTCAACCCTGCTCCAGATGGCGGAGATTTCCGGAAGTGTCCGTCACGGCAACATAGGCAAATGTGAATGGCGATCCAATCGAAAAAAGGCACTTTCCTGTACCATTAGAAAAATAGATCAGAATTAGAACTTGTACATTTAAATGCTTTTTGTTTGTTCAAATAAAACAGTACTCAAGGATATTTCACGAGAATCCCCCGCTAGCCCCTCTTCTCTGTCTTATTGTTGTCATACCATCGATGAGAGACATGACGAATCTCTGGCTGCGAGTTGATTCCCTAAACCTATGAACTTTGAACCCTTGAACCGGTGTTAACATTTAAACGGGTTCATGTAGTTTAATGTCATACTCCAGAGTATTTGACTCCAATGGTGAATTTACATCATTCAACAAAGAAGACACTTATAAAAATTATGTTTATTTTCCAAAGATCTGTGAAATTAAATTTGATTGATTAGTGTTTTACGTCACATTCAGCGGTATTTCAGCTACGCTGTGCCGTGAACATATAGTAAAATCCCTTTATCAAAAATTTTATAATTAAATATAAATTCCAATCAGTAGCATCATCAAAATGATCAACCAAACGAACTTAAAAAACCCCATGCATCAGTGTTCAAAATTTGTTATATGTCTATATATTAGAAGTACTAATTTAAAGACAAATTCCAATCAGTAGCACCTTTGGCACTCGTCACAAAGAGAAACAAATTGAACTGAAAATGACATACACAAGCGTTAAAATTTTTAAACGTATTAAATACTTCATTTTGAAATATTGTGTTTAAAACTATGTCAATTATAGTAATTAACAATCATTCCTAAAAATCAATGTCGAGTTTTACGTTTGGGCGAGCCACCAGCACTATTTGTTCTGTTGGCATTTAACCAAGACTGGTGACCACTGGACCACCCTCGAGTGGGCTGAGATGGGCGAGCTGTAGAGCGAGGAGGCCTGATGTCTACTGCCTGATGTCTACTTCCATCTCTTCAGAGGCGTCGAAAAGGTTTGCTAGAGAAACCGTCTTCAACTGAAGAGATTTACATGCTGGTGGCTTATGAGAGAGGGGTTTAGCCCTCTCTACATTAAAAACATTTATTGGCTGCTCCTTGTGTCATTGGAAGGGCGAACTTCCTGGCCAGATGGCTTCTATATATACATATATATATATATTTTTTGGGTTTTGCAGCACATTTCTTGTTGAGTAATGTTTGATTGTTTGGTTGAGTTTGGGTACAGGTGTCGGTTGTAATATGTCTGTTGTTCGACTGAATTGGCGATCATCTCCAATCAGCCATGTAAGCAGAGTCTGTGTTCCAAGAGACACAGAAACGTTCTGAATGGCATTGGCGTATGATTGGGTTGGATTATCAGAGGCAAGGCGCCGATCCTCGGGATAGCTCATGTTCTTTTCGGTTCTTATTACTTATATTTGCTTTTCTTTAATATAAAAATGGCAGTCTTAAGAGGAGGCCATGTGGACTTCATTGCAGTGTGTGCAGTATGAACAGAAATGTAAGTAATAGTTATCGTTATGTTGATGTTGTAGCTGTACTGAATGTTGATAATCAGTCAGTATTTTTGTACACAATTCAAAATTTGATTGTGTTCAAACGAAACAACCTTTTATTACCAAATGGATGGAACCCATTATTTTTCAAAAATCAATCCCTAAAGTTTCTAAAAGTCTCACCTTAAATAACGACACACTCTGGTGCTGAATATGCCGTATATAATGGGATTGGCGGCGCTGTTTAAAGGGGCTAAACTAGTGATGAATGTCCCCAAGGCAGCCATTTCATTTGAACACGGGATGTGACCATAGACTTGTAGCAGATTGAAGATAAAAAATGGACTCCAGCAAAATATAAACACTGAAAAATAGAAAGCAAGACAAACGTCCCATTAGCATACATGATATGCTTATTCAAGGAGTTTTTGATTAGTATTTATCGCCGAATTGCGGCCATGAAATTGATTTGAAGGTGTGTCGGACGATGGAAACCAGACACCAAACAATAATAAAAATTAAAGATAAAGATAAGACACTAAGTTTGGCGCAAAAAGACAATTTACAAACGTACACAGAAATATATCAAAACCAAGGCTGCCTCGCCTGGTTTCTTAGCTTAGAGACCACCAGATCAGAGAAAGCAAATTCAAGCGGATAGACAAATTGAATGAGAACGCTTATTTGTTATTGAGTATCTCATTGACGTTTAACTACCAAAGAAGGGATTTTATTTATATGGCGACTTTGAATGGCTGATGTTTACAGACAAAAAACAACAGCTGTTTGCACAATCCTCTTATGTATCAGGAAATTTGAGAAAAAAAAATTCACACATCAAGACCACAGCAACATTAAAAAGGATATACTGACCTAACACAATTACCAAGGTCATTTTGATGGTTTTGATTTTTGCCTGTGGAATAACGCCACGAGAACTGGCTCTACTGTTTCCTCGTAGATTTTCTCTCGAGTGACTCTCGTTAAGTGAACCTGTATAAGAAATGTAACTATTAAAGTCGATAAATCGGACGCGTTAGTTGTAATCACCGAGATAAGCTTAGATCGACATGTAACTATTATAGTAGATAAATTGGATGTGTTGTGTGTGATCGCCGAGATAAGCTTAGATCGACATGTAGGCCTACCTATTATAGTAGATAAATTGGACGCGTTGTTTGTGATCGCCGAGATAAGCTTGGATCGACATGTAACTATTATAGTAGATAAATTGGACACGTTAGTTGTGATCACCGAGATAAGCTTAGATCGACATGTAACTATTATAGTAGATAAATTGGACGCGTTGTTTGCGATCGCCAAGATAAGCTTAGATCGACATGTAACTATTATTGTAGATAAATTGGACACGTTAGTTGGGATCACCGAGATAAGTTTAGATCGACATGTAACTATTAAAGTAGATAAATTGGACACGTTATTTGTGATCGCCGAAGTAACTATTATAGTAGATAAATTGGACGCGTAATTTGTGATCGCCGAGGTATAAAGCTAAGATCGACATGTAACTATTAAAGTAGATGAATTTGACACATTATATGTGATCTCCAAAGGAAGGATCGACATGTTACTACGGTGTCTGAAACTGGCTGAGAGATTTTGTGATTATCTACAACTACCAGAAACTGACTGTTACTGACTTGCCAGCGCGTAGATCGGTGAAACTTGCTGCAAATCAACATAGAACACGTGAAGCTTTTCCCCAATTCAAGAGCTCGTAGATCGACACGAGATGTCTTCGATCATTGCAGCTTTTTTCACCGAGTTACATTAGGATTCAGTCAGTTTCCAAAATCCAAGATACTTCGTCGATCTCCTCTTAGCTTCAAGGAGAAAATACCCCCATAAAATAAATAAAATAAGTTGAGCCAGAATAGATAGACTGTAGTTTACAATTATGAAAAGTTTTATTTTGAGTGTGTAGATTTATTTCATAATCCCGTCAGAGTGAATGATTAATTCTAATTAGTATCGAATGTTGGTAAAGTTTTGCGCTATATCATTTTTCGCTCTATAAAACTATAACTCTATAACTATTTTCCAAAAATATTTACAAAAAACGTTTCACGCTAATTTTTTTTGTCATTAATAAAAAGACTTGATGGTGATTATTGTGACTATTGTTTTAAATAGAAGTTAGTTTTACAGAGAAAGAAACGATATGGCATGAACCGTTCACCATACATGAGCACCATGTAGAGTTAATAAATGGGCTCTGACGTGATTATGTCAGCCTACTCTCTTAAAAACACCAATTTTCATAACTGTTAATTACAGACTATCTATTCAGGCTGGCTTTAATTTTTGTTATATTGCTTTAAAAAAACTGATACATGTTCAAAGAAAGTTTTATGACATCCCATGTTAATTGTTGTTAGAACGACACCCAATGCGAATTCAAAATTTACGGTTTTAGGTTATGATTTAAAGGTTTTAACGTCAGTTGTAAGCTACCTAATATAAATGACATTAAACATTGATTCTGTACGACTGTTTTGTGACATCCTATGTTATTATCATTGCAGTAAAGGGGTTGTTTACGCTTTTTAATACCAATGCATTCAATTCACCATGAACCGAGAATTCCATGTTGATAATTAGTCAGAAATACTATGGTTTACAGTGGTATGAATGTCTTCTTTGATATATCATGCTTTTCCAAATGCGACAGAACACTCTATTGGTGAAAAACTACCAGTCCAGAAAAGTTTGGAGGCTTACAATGATCCTATTGACCACCATCAAAATAAACTTCCAGCATGTCCAGTCGATCATCCAAATAAACCACCGAGATGTCCAGTCGATCATCCAATGCTTTCCGCTATGCGGAA
>JAQQZZ010041134.1:0-10393 GCA_030265115.1 Mopalia vespertina | reverse complement strand
GTACAAGTTTAAAGCTTTTCAGTGAATTTGTTCTCAAATTATCATGTTCACAACACTTAGGCTTGAATATTGCAAAATTATGCAAAGGTGACCATATTGTTTTGAGTAATTTGATGCAATGCAATCCCATCCAAAGTCTTAATAGGTTTGTTTGTTCGTTTGTTTGATTGGGGTTTAACGTCGTACTCAAGGGTATTTCACTTATATGATGACGGATTGTCCACGTCACACTGTTCCTTGCCTAAATATGGTGAAAAACCAGGAGTAAACCTCATAAAAACCCACCCCATTATCGCCTGGGGGTCGACAGGTGGACTCCAACCCATTCACGGTACATTGAAGTAGAATTAGTAAGCGCACACACAAACAACTAAGCCACAGCCGCGGACCCAGTCCTAATAGGAGGAAGCTAACTTCTAAGTTTCAAGTTAATCTCTGAATTTGATCATAAGTTATCATGTTCATAACACAATGCAATCTCATCTGTTGACTGAATAGGATAAGGAAATATGTCACGTTTCCAGTTAATCTGTGAATTTGATCTCAAGTTATCATGTGAAGAGGAGCACAACTCAAGGGACACAACTCAAGTAGCAAATTCTGCTGCCTTTCAATTGGATTTCCTACATATAAGATCTTGATGTAAATCCAGGGTTCATAGATATCACAACCATAAAGCATGCCTATCCAGATTGTTTTAATAAATTTTCTGAATTTAACCCAAACATATTAAATATTTACCATTTTAAAGACTAAGCAAAAATGTGTCAAAATTTGGATAATAAAAGTTTATTTCTACTATTAGTGTAGGCACATTAAAAATAGTACAAGACAAATCTTTTTTCTTTTTACTGTACATTAAATTGACTCACTTTATCCCTGTATGTGTAGAAGTTACTGATAGATATAGCATCATTGCCAGCTGGAGGGCTCCGAGCCATAGGGAAAAAGTTGATAGCATAAGGACCAGTAGTCTGAGGTGTGCGTACTGGCATCTGAGGCTGGAAGAACGGAGACAAGGCAAGAAGAGCTCTGCATGGTAGAATAAAAGATGTTAATAGCTTTGGGTGACGATTTATTGTTTGTTTGGTAAGATTTTAAGCATCCTCAAGGCTAACTGCTTCATTTCTCAGAAGATTGTTTTTTTTTTTGTTTTTAGTTTTAATGCTGTTCCCCAGAGTGTTCACCTATACAATGGCAGATTGTCCACTTCTTATTTTGGAAAATCAAGAGAAAACATCATATTAGCCACATACTACTCTCTCACATACCTAAGGTCCACTATGTGTCATGCCACCTTTTATATTACACTCCTTATGATGGCAAAATATAATACAGAAATATTGAGATTAAAATGAGTTGTAATATGGTCCTTGGAATTACATTACTCTTGTACTATCCTAAAGTTATCAGTGGAAACCAAGGATTACATTATATACTTACAAAAAATGAATGTAATAATTTACATATGTAACATTTGGCCAATTATTTATTCCTTTTTGTGGGGAGAACAATAAAGCAGGCAACCACCATTTTGGAAGTGTAACCTCCTTAGAATGCTGTGAATCAATGATGATCGCTAAGACGATCGCTTATACATTATTAGACAGTACTTTCAAATATAATGACTACCATTGAGAGGTTTAACAAAGTCTACTATAGTAACAACTCTGAACAAAAAGATAATGAATGTATTTTGAGATAGCTTTTAAGTTTATTAATCAAACAATCATCAGGAGTCCAAATAAATTCACTATCTTTCTTCAGGGTAAATACTGTACATAAATATTAAATTTAGAACCTGCTATATTGCATGCATATTGCCCATAGTAAAACTCACAGATCAACCGTGCTTTGTTTTGAAGTAAAGACATTGTCAGCATGTCATAACATCATCCTTCCAAACTCTTTTACACTGCAGAAATGGTATTGAAGCTCTCATAATTTACACACACAAAAATATATAATTCGTTTCCAGTTAGCTCTCACCTGGGAGTTTTATCACTGTTGCTTCCCGATACCCTCTTCATGTCTGTGGGACGTGTAAAGCACACTAAAGCACCTGTCAAAGTGAAAGTGAAAGTGAAAGGTTAACGGTAAAACACCTGTGGTAAATGGTAAAACACATACATGTATGCAGTTATGTAAAATTTAATGTTTGACATTTTACTGGCAACCAAGAAAGATAGGACAGGACAACTACTGGACAATCACACGACGTGATACAAAGACATCACAAACAGATCGCTTTCCCTTTATCTTTGAGAGCCACAGGAAGCTCCCCCTCCCAACCCTCTGTTTGGGTACAGGAAAACACCCTCGACCTTTGGGTACAGGAAAACACCCTCAACCATTGGGTAAGGAAAACACTCTCGACCCTGAGAACTTTGGGTGAAGGAAACCACCCTCAGCACCGCTGATAACAGACACAGACATGACAGGACAAGAACAGGACGCAATACAAAGAGATCAGACGCAATACAAAGAGATCACAAACAGATCGGTTTCAAATTTCCCCAAAGCTCTGAGAGCACCAGGGTATCACAAGCTCCTTCCCAATCCTCCGCTCATGGATTTAACATTGCTGCTTATGTTATTTGAAGTAAATGCGAGGCATAGCCCAATGGATGCAGACCACCCTTTTAGGACAAGAGCAACAAATGATAACAAAATACACCCTTAGGAAAATATAGCATGGAGCAATGCAGAGAGCTTAAAGGGGTGGAATTCACAATGTGAGACTGCAAATAGCAAGCTTCCTGATACCCTAATGGTAACAAGACCCTCCTGACAATAAACTGTGTTTGTTTGTTTGATTGATTAGAGTTTAATGTCTTACTCAAGGGTATTTCACTTATATGACGACAGATTGTCCACTTCACTGTTCCTTGCCTAATTTCGGTGGAAAACTGAAAGGAAACTTCATAATAGCCAACCCTGCATTTGCGAGAGCCACATCATGTGACTCACTCATATACCTGATGGTTGACAGACGGACTCGATCCTATATATGGTACATGGAAGTAAGATTAGTAAATGCACAGGCTAACCACCAAGCCATGGCTGGGGCCTTCCAGCATCTGTGAGAAGAATAGACTATCTAATTGTATAGGAAACAGACTGTTACCATTTGAACAGAACCTAGCTCCACTAGTTCTTGGGAATGGTATCATGGAATCCTGACAGTTCCCAAAGCTATACACTGGCATGTAGGAAGGATGGCTGTGTTGTTTCATAGGGGGAGGTAATCCATATGGAGTATCAGAATCAGGGGTTTTACGATCTTCTGTCTGAAAATTTATGAAAATGTTGAAAATTAGTGGAATATGAGGGTATTTAAATTCTAGTATAGCAGGAGTCAGGAAATCCACCCTTGTAAATATAAAATGTTTGTAAAAATCAAATGAGTTCTTGTAAAAATGAACAAGATTAAACTAAATCTGTTTTACTTAATTTTGTTTTTGGATTTGCCACTTTTGTTGTGTGTTTGATTGGTTTTACTCTTATGGAGGCCTGTCAGTCTAATGAAGGAAACCACCCTTCAAGTCATTGCAAAAAACAACAACAAAAAATCAAGACAAAGTCATCCAAGCCCAGCTTGGATTTGTATAATGCTATACCAAATACAGGTTACACCTGCAAATCTTGTAGGAGGTAACCTTGAGGAACAGGTGTAATATCAATCAATATATCACTAACTTTATTTGTCCATTTTATCTTTAGGAACCTAAGGTCAAATATATCTACATGTATATCTGTGTACCCCAAGGTTCAGTCTTGGGGCCTCTTTTGTGTTTGGTCTACATAAACAATATAGTTGATTACTTGGAAACGGAAGTAAATCTTTTTAACAAGTTTCAGGAAGATATCTCAGAAGTGGTTTTAGGCACCATTCAAATAACCTATTTAAGGTAAATATCAAGTTTGCTGAAACAATATTGAACGTTTCACGAAATATGATTCTGAAACACCCATATTAACCATTGACTTAAAGAACAGTAATAAACGAATCAGGTAAACATAGCCAAATGCATTACTTAACTTTAGTAACTGAATGAAGCACATATAAAGTTTGGTGAAAAATATTAAACGGTTTGTGAGACATGCTCCGGAAACAAAAATTGACAGAAGTACAGATGTTTGTACTAAAAGTGCAGAAAAAATCGATAAAAATCGTAAAGTGCCTAGGCCTGTGTTAGCTGTGACCTGGTCGGCTGGCTCTGGCTCTACAGCCAATCAAAGGCTCTGTTGTTAAGCTCTAGGTGCTGGTATCTTGCACATATTTTGGAAAACTTTGACTGTTCACAAATAACCAGACAACTGAATTCAGATAACTTTGAAAAAACTTTGCATTTACTGCACCTCATGTGCCTTGCTTTGCCCTGATTGTGATCAGATTAACTCTTTGTCTTGGTGAAGACACGCTGGCACCTTTACATACACTCAGTAATGATAACAACACAATATTATGACAGACACTTCTCAGGTTGGTTTATTGGTTATAAAGACTTCAATTGCGTATATTGCTTGAATACAATTGGGAGACAAGGTTTGGAGCGCATTAGCGGCATTATAACCGTTTACGCGTTATATCTTGGCGCATTATAGCATGGTTACACTGTATATCTAAATGAGGATCCATCTCCATATGATATTTCAACTCTTGAAATCCTTTAGTAATTCCTTTATTGATCCTTTATAAGTCTTCAATAATCACTTTATCTATTGGCTATCAGTAAAATGTGTAAAGCAAAGACTGTGCCTGTCACAAATAAATAAATATTTTAATGGTGTATGCAACGCAGGCCTTGTCTTTTGAGGTGCTCAGACTGGTTTAAAGCATTTGACAGAGTTTGTCGAATGACAAAGCCTGCATACGTGAAGCTGCTTGTGGAATAAAAATAAGGGGTGGCCACTCCAGTAGAAATGGGCAGCCAAAACAAATACAAGCTCTTGTCTGTCTTATTAGGAAACAAAACTTGGGGAATTCTTAACAGCTAAAACTTATCATTTTCAAAATTCTGTCAAAGAACCGATTGGTTCAGACGGACGAATGGCTGGCAAGCAGATTGACATAAAATGACTTTTTGCCTTTGGTGTATAATTGAGAATCATATAAATAGAGTAGACTTACTGTTAGGTTGTCCAGGCTAGAGATGAGTTGTCGTAAGCAGGGCTCTAAGCAGGAACGGTTTCTCATAACATGCTGATGTGATACTTCTTTCAGAACCTGCAACATAACGTACTAATTTCAGCACACTAATTCCTGTCTGTTTAATTGGGAAAAAAAAGCTTGCTTGTTTGTTTGATTGGGGTTTGATGGCATACTCAAGGGTATTTCACTTGTATGATGATGGATTGTCCACTTGACACTGCTCCTTGCCAAATTACGGTGGAAAACTGTGAGGAAACATTGTGAAAAAAACCAACGCAATGGCAGGAGCCACAACGTGTGAGGGAATGAAAGACATTGAATTCTTTATAGCATATGTGGCTACCTAGTTTCATAAAGTATTGATGTTTTCTTGCTTTTGATTTACAGTGTTTCAGGACATTTTAGTTATACAACAGATCTACTCCAACGGTGATAACCACAGTATTGAACATAACCATAAAATGTGAAGTGTTTTGCTCGGTTGGAAAATTAACATTCCTCCAGTGTTACGGTAAGACAGCATCGCTATACTTAATGAGATGGACAAGGATAAAGAAGCATTCTTGATTTGTTACTTTGTAAAAAATTTAATACTGGAAAATTAACATTTCCCAACTGCTAAGACAGGGGTTCATAGACATACAAATATTGAGTTTTTACTGACAAAAAGTCATTTTTTTTAGTGTCCTATTGATTTTTTTTTTAATTCTTCAATGCAACTATTTATTTATATTATACTAAAACATTAGAATTGGAGTCTGAATTGAGTCGTTTAAAAATGATGCATTAAAATTATGTCTCAAATTGAGTTTATTCTCCAGCATAACTAGGGTATTTAAGCTGGACTTGTATGAACTCCTGTAAGATAAGACAGCAACCCAATGCTTTTAACTAGAAATCCTTAGGCTAGGTGATCATGCATCTTGTAAAAATGTCTTTAGTTTATTTGGGTCATAAATATAAATAAAGAAAAACGTTTGTTTGTTTGTTTGATTGGGGTTTAACGTAACTCAAGGGTATTTCACTTATATGACGATGTGCCAGTCTAATGGGTGAAGGAAACCACCAATGACACTCCTGGCAACAAACAAAGACAAGATGAGACAAATAAAGGACAATAACAGGACGCAATACAGACACCACAAACAGCTCTGGGAGCACCAGGGCAACATGAAGCTCCCTCCAACCACCTGCTAAAGAAAAAAGAGATCACTTACACCGGAAAATTTCTGTGCTGTGATAAAATATCCTATTCACGGTTGTTATCTTTTTTTTTGCATTTTTTTTTTTAATTTAAAAATATTCATTATTAAAAGACGATACTATTCTGTCATGTTCGGACATAACAACTCTACCTCCACAAGAAGTTTTACAACATACTAAAAAAAAACTAAAAGATCTAAACAACCAGGTAGAAAGGTTATGAGCAGAAACCCTAACAAAAAGTATTGAGGGCTAGAATGAAAGATTCAGTTTGACAACATTTTGCCATCATCAACAGTGGACATATAAGCGACATGTATAAATGAAGACAAACAATTAATCAAACAAACATCGAACATTGTAAAATTACCATATCTTGGCAAACATGGAGAAATTTTGGTGGATAGAACATGTAAGAAACCCAAACGATTGATAATTAAGCCAGAAATATTCAGAACAAAATGGCAGACCACAAAAGTTGGATTTTTCAATAATACTAAGGATCAGACCGCCAAAGAATATAGAAGTTCTGTCATTTACAAATTCTCATGCCCAGGTTGTAACTAGGATTATATTGGTAAAAGTGATAGAAATGTAATTTTGCACACTAAGGAACATTATAAACCTAACTGTAACTCTGAAATATATAACCATGTTAGGAACTGTAATGATTTTGGACATATTAAGAGCCTGTAAATCTGCCTGATATGTTAAATGATAAACTCCCCATTGATCTAGGTGACATAATTCTTGTCAATACCAGTGTTATTGACACATCAAGACACTGGTCAGTTGTTTTGTTTAAAGAAACGCTCTTTGTACAGAGATTACAGCCCAGGTTAAAACATGGACTTAAAGCCAGCATTTAAAGATCTTGTTTCGATATTTCCCAATAATGTTTGTCAATGAACTATAATTATAATTTTGCAATGTATGTATGTTTGTTTGGTTAATTGTCTGGCTTCATTTATAATTCCTATATATCCTTGTGCATGTCACTTCTATGTTCACTGCTGACGATGGCAAAATAAAGCCCAACAATTTGGTCTTTCATTCTTCTGTCACACTACTTTGTGTAGTACGTTGAAATTATCAGTGGAACTAATGGATTATACAAACGTGTTACCTGTAACCTTAACATGGCTGTTGATACCACCAGACCAGGTCAGACCTGCCTATTCGGTGTATTCTGGAGTATTTTGCACACATAATTTATATTAAATAAACCAATAGCCCATCAAAATACACACAGAAATTAATATTTTGTGCTATGCTATAACACAACAATACATAAAGTAGTAAGAAAATACTCATCAAAAACTTTCTTTTTTACTCTGCCATGTTTCACAGTCTGGCCCTTATTGTGAAGCAATTTTATTTACAACGAATGTTATAACCATTCTTAAAGCCCACCTGACCAAGTTTTGTTTGTGTAGCTTTATCCACTGAGGATGTAGGTAGAAACTGAAAGGATGGAGCGTCATTATTAGGGTAGTTAACAGGAAAAGTCATCAACAGATTAACCACATAACTTCCACTCATAGCTACCACACGACAGGCTCGAGAAACAGCATTCATCTGAAAACCAAGCAATCAAGTTTGAAACAATTATGCATTGTAGCATTGTACTTTAGGTATTTAAATTCTATGATGACTTTGTAGTGCCAAGATCTTTTATAGAAAACTGAAAGAAAACCTTATTAAAATACTTCCCTTGAATGTCACTGTCATCAGAAAACCTGTTATATCCACATAATTATATACCTAATGATATCATCCAAAAAATTTAGTTTTTTTAAAATCATTAAAAAAAATAAATAAAAAAATTATCAATAGAAAATCTCATGAAAATAAATAATTAATTATTTTTTATAACAAATATCATGCATGGCCCATTCCATAACTATTAAATAACAGTTATATCCCTTTAATAGGTAACTTATTTAACACATACCTCTTCTATATTGACATTTGGTATATCAATATTGACCAATGAAAACTCTTGTTGTAGAGTTCTCGGTTGTTGTGGAGATGTAGCGGACTGGGCATCACCTTTGCGGATAGGGGATGGTGGTGGAGTGACCTCCCCTTCCCTCATGTCACTCAGATTTAAACCACTAGGTGGCTTTTTAATCTCTATGGTATCACCATCTTCTGCTACTGTGTGACCACACAACTGAAAATAACATCGGTGTTACTAAGCTATTCAGCTAATTATACACATACATTAAGAGTTTTGTGATAGTACACATGGAGTGTGACTGTAAAACCATGCGTGTATGAGCATGTGTTTATATGTGGGACATCAAAAGATCTCATCTCTATTATCCACTGATGATGGTCAAATACAAGCGGAAATATTGTTTGGTAAACAACGGAAATAAGTATTAATCAATTTAATTGTAATTATCTTATTTGCTTCCAAAATCAAGCTGAAATGAATAGTTGATAAGTTTTGTTTATGACACAACCTTTAAAAAGAGTTTGATGGTATGAAAGTATTGCCAACAAAATGTTCACAATCTATCACTGACCTTTTGAAGCTGTGGTTCAATTCTCCAAATCCTTAAAGTCTGGTCACGTGACCATGTGACCAACTGCTGTACAGATGTACCTTAAATAGTCAATAGAATTATAAAGAGGAAATTTTAAAAAATGAGATGATACCAATTAGAGGATGGCAAGGGCATTACACTGAGTAGATGATACCAAGAAATTATCAAAATGGAGATAATATTATGTAGAGATAAGGAGATAATAACAAGGTAATCGTTCCAAGGAAATGTTGCAAAGGACACGATACAAAGTAAATGATACCAAGGATATTGTAAGAAAATGCAAAAAGATATATTTCTTATTTATAACTGGGTTACACTATCATTTTATGACTTGTCTGTTATAAATAATAAAAACACATTTTTAGAACAAATTTGTTTGGTGGGAGTTTTTATATATACTTTCTGGTAAATAAAAAAAGTGGGTTCCCAATTTGTCACCATTCCATATTGCATAAACAAGAGCCTTAAGCCTTACCCTCGGGTTGTTTTCTAAAGTGGAACTCCAGCACCACATCAGTATGGCCGACAAATGTATGAACAGGCTGTGTTAGAGTATTGGTGTTCCATAATAGAAGGCTGTTTTCACCACGTCTTAGCTGGGGAACAACCACTGTAACCAGACCTTGGCCAAATGGCTAGGGAAAAAATGAGAAATAGGAATGTGAAAAAAAAAAAATTGTGATTATTCAGTGCTATCGTTCATTCTCTATACTTGCATATTTGAACTGGTTAACATGAGTCAATCTTTCCACTGATCGTTTTCAAGTTATCATTACTTGGAAATAAAGTTAGGAAAAAGATGGAAATGTTTTAAATAATGTATAAACAAGTCATTATTTAAACAGTTTGTTTGATTGGGGTTTTATGTCGTACTCAAGGGTATTTTACTTATATGACAAGGTGCCAGACCAATGGATGAAGGAAACCACCCTTGCCACCACTGGCAACAAACAAAGACAAGACGCGAGAAAAACAGGACGCAATACAGACACCACAAACAGACCGGCTTCCTGTTCCCCTTTATCTCTGAAAGCACCAGGGCAAACCACCCGCTATTCAAACAGAAGATATAGAGGATATAACACTAGAAGCCTGGATGCCATTGATATTGTTTATGGCATATGAGTGATTGGTGAACAGATAATCCATGAGGTTAGAGCATTGGATGGGTTATCCTTTATCTATCCACGAGAGCACCAGTTCAGTATTTCAACTTTCAAAGATAGTTCATAAATCTCAAATTTTTTTGGCACAATTCCTTCGCAAATGTCAAATCTAACATGTTTCCAAAAAAACATTACATTATTTATACCCTGGCATGAAATGAAATGAGGTCATAAAAGAGCAAACGACCAATGTGTTCATATGTTACATAATTGAATGAATGTTTGTTTGTTTGATTAGGGTTTAATGCTGTACTTAAGGTTATTTCACTCACATGACTGCGTGCTCGCGCAATGGGTGAAAGAACCCCCCC